>VXCM01005668.1:0-32275 GCA_014773175.1 Lucifuga dentata
ACTTCTGTATGTATCCTGACACAGACATGGCATACTCATCCACATTGACATTTTGGTCGTAAGTAGTTGCTGTCCTGAAGATGTCCCAGTCTGTACACTCAAAGCAGTCCTGTAGTGCTTCTGCAGCCCCCTCGGACCAGACTCTAACCTGCTTCACAGCAGGCTTCTCTCTGATCAGCAGGGGCTTATATGCTGGGATAAGCATTACAGAGAGATGGTCTGAGGAGCCGAGGTGAGGCCAAGGTGCTGCTCTAAAAGCCTGCTTGATGTTACTGTAGACTAGGTCCAATGTATTCTCTCCCCGTGTAGCAAAGTCCACATATTGATGGAAATGAGGGAGGACAGTTTTCATGCTGGCCTGGTTGAAGTCTCCAGCAACAATAACAATGCCCTCCGGGTGGTTACTCCGGGTGTAAGTGAGGGCAAAGAAGAGAAAAGGACTGATGTATTATTTTGGGGGGAAAAAAAATCCAAATATACAAACAGCTATCAGCAAATTGAGATCCTTCATTCTACCTGACCTGTACATCTTTAGAAGAACGGAAGCATTAAGAGCAACATCCAGCACCTTGTGCCAACGTCTGCCATTAGTGTGCAATATTTTTCTGCATATTTATGTGTGTATGTGTGAGACAGAGAGATGATGAAAAGAAGAGAGTGGTTGTGACAGCTACAAAAAGAGACAGACTGCCTATCCCAGCTTTACTCTGCCTGTAGCACACATTTCCAGAGTAAATGGCAATATTCAAGCTCCTTAAGCATTCACAGCCTTGTCAGTGATGGTAAATTGCCTCTTCTAAGCAGGGAAATACTGACGTAGGATGCAGATAATAAAAGCAAGACAAACAAAAACTATTCATCTGTTTAGAGCAAGCATTTCTTAAAATGAAGTGTCTCTGTTGAGATAAGAAATAGATGTAACAGACACCATGCAATGCTTTTAAACAGTCTACATTTTACATTGTCAATTTCTCAATATTTTTTTTCTTATGCTATCTTTATGTGTCGCATGCATTCATTGTCTACTGTAGATAAGCTAAGGGGTCGTGTATGTTCCTTCAGTTAGTTTAATTAATTAGTCAAATAAATTCTCTAAATGATATGAGCAGGTAAACCAAAGGGATTTACTTTACCTGAACTGATTCATTAACAATGAGAATTAAATATCAGCATGTTTTTATATTATTCACTGTTGACAGAAAACTAAGAAAAGAAAAGAAAAAAACAACAGGCAATGCCGAAGACTTGTGAATGAGAAAAAACAGAAAGGCCAAGCATTTCTTCAGTAATGTGGAGATTAACCTTAATTGAAAGCAATGATGCACACCTCCCAAATGCTGTTCCCTTGATGACAGTAAGCAGTTTATTTATATTCTATATTTATGTATAATTATTAGCAAATGTCAGCGTAACAATAACCCTTTAGTAATTAGGAAACAGCCTGTAAAAGCACAGTGGGGCCCCTTTTCACTTGAGCACAGCCATTAGCACACCAAATTGATTTGGGTTCTTATTTTCCATGTCATATGTTATTGACTTCACATATTAGTCAGAATTACTCTTCCTTTGATGCTATACAAAGAGCAACCCTCTGTTCCTCTAACAAGGTTTAACAAAGTTTCCTCCTAGCAAAATGAGAGCCTAATTTTTATACAAACATCTAACATGAAAACACAAGATAACAGTCTGACAAAGTCCATCAACTGTGCTGATGCAAATGAAACTATAACAGGATGTCAGTGATATTAACTTTATTAAGCTCTTAAGAAATTGTCACAAAAATGAAAGTGTCAAATGTTATCTGTACCTTCAACTCTCAGTCGTCATCCTGTTTCTGCATACAAATATATATCTGATTATATATGATCTGAAATATATATCTTTGAATATTATTTTGGAATCTTCCGTCACATAGTGTTTTTATAATGAGTGTACAGGTTATGAAAAACTTTATTATAAAACTCTCAGCATCTGTCAAATCCCTCCTGCATTCACTGAAAAAGAAAACAGACATTAGAAAGAGGTGGATGGCTGCGTTGAAGCAGTTTATGAATACAAGATGTTTAGAGTCGTGCATATCTGCATTGGCTGAGTTAGGGTTAGTGCTAGTATATGCAAAAAAAAAAAAAAAAAANAAAAAAAAAAAAAAAAACACACACACACACAAAAGAAAACCCAGCTGTAACATGTCCTACTGTCACTCTTTCTCTTCAGCCTATCTGGCAGGGCATCAGCTAATAAAAGGATTAAGATGCTAATTGAAACCTCACATGGTGATTAACACATTTTCAAAGCCTTAGAACAACCCCAGCTATGATTAATATACACCTGTCATAACTAATTATATTAATGCTGAAGAATGATTAGGCCTGTCTCGCTCTGTCTTCCACTCCTCCTCTACCACTCAATCATACTTACCACTTCTTGATTAATGGACCTGAGACGGCATGTGCCTTTGAGGGGATAAACTGTACGAGTTCACATCAACAAAACACAAAAGCCTTCTAACAATGTTCCCAAGCTAATCAAATAAAATTTCCAATTGATGTTTGCTTAGTTGAAAATTTTTACAGTATATGAGTTACTAGAATGTAAGAAGAAGCTTTCATCTTGCCAAATTGCAGTACCAGGTTTTTTTGGAGGAGTGACAACCAGAATGGGATATAAAACCAAAAGATATACTTAAATGCCACATAAATAATTTTTAATCTAACTGACAGATCCTAAAGTGAAATGTTGGATATAAGATCATTTTAGATTTTGTAACAGGATCTGATTGATGTCTCAAATAAGTAGTATATAATTAGAAGCTAACATGTACAGTATGCCAATCTTGAGTGTAAAAAGATGAATTCACAGTTGAGTAATCAGAGTTCTTGCAAGGCTATCATTTGTCTAATTTTACACTTCTTGCAATCATTATTTAGCTCTTGCGTTTCTGATTGAACTCAATAAAGCTTTTTTTACTGTGAGATTCATGCAATGAAGATTTAAACACCCGGCATAACTCTGGGAAGAAAAAAAAATGCATTGAGAATTCAGTGCAGTCTTTTGCAATCACTTAAATATAATCCCATGGTATGAGTAATTATTTTCTTGTTGTTGTTGTTTTGTTTTTTTGTTTGTTTTTAGATCATGAGCGGATTGGGAAAGATTCATCATACGAACAGGAGGGAAAGGTCCAGTTTGTGATTGATGCAGTTTATGCAATGGCACACGCTCTACACAACATGCACAAAGATCTCTGTCTTGGAAAAGTTGGCCTCTGCCCCAAGATGGACACCATAAACGGCACACTGCTGCTCAAGTATATCCGCAATGTCAACTTCACAGGTGTGTATTCCTAATTCTAGGCACAAGGGTTGAGATTTACAGGTAAATGTGTGTACTGTATAGCAGAAACCAAAATTAATAATTGCACTGTTAGCTTGTTTTCACCTGAGACAAGAAAAAGTACATAATGAAATTCCAGACAACCACCAATTTTATTTTTATATAAAATAAAAGGGAAAAGAGACAGAAATTGTTTCCATTGGCCATACTATCAAAAGAATCTGTTAATGTGTCATCATAAGACATATATTATTTAGATGCATTTGTGGGACCTAATGTATGCCCTATTTTTGGGTTCACACAACACTTTCATGCAGAGACTTTGTTAGTATGCAGTAATTTCTCATTATCAGGTGACTGAATATAAGTTACTCAGAGCAAGTATGAAGGACAAAGATCCATACAATATGAACCAGACTAGTGTTTTGTTTTGTTTTTTAATCATAGATGATGATGTGCAGAAAATATGCTTTCTGAGATTTCCTGCCTTATCTTGTCAAAAGAACTGCCTACATGAGAGATCTCCAGCTTTAAGTACAGTGGCTATGGAGTTTAATTTTACATACATGAGAGGGTGAAGATAGTTAACATAGTCCACCAGTTTTTTAATATTGATATTAATCACTGGTCTGGTACATGCAAAAATATCTGGAGACAGAGATGGGTATGAGTTAACAACGCTTATGTACACGAAACACGGGTCACATACAGTAACTGTAGCCCATGCATTGTATCAGAGAAATCAGATAAAGTGCCTATTACGAACAACCCTGATATTCATTCAAACATGTACAAAAATACATCTTTAATTTACTGTGCTTAAGATCAGTATCGACAATATCACTGTGAAGACCTAATAAAAGTGTCATTCTTCTGTATGCACAACAGGATCCAACAAATGTCAGTGTCACTGGGTGTATCTATTTGTTCCAGTGACCATAATTATACATCAGATAAGCAGAGTGTCAGAGTGATGGAGTATTCAAGCAAAATGCAAAAAGAGCAGGGTGGTGTAGTCACAACAATGCTCCACTCTCACAGAAAATTATACAATAACAAATACATTTACAGTATTTTGAATGATAAAGAGTGGGGATCTCTGGGTGTGGGTAGTAGTAGTATTGCAGGTACCTGACAGGATTAATATAACTGATAAAACAAAACTTCAATGTAGCAAAGGTAAATACTTGTCCACTGATTCAGAAACATGGGTTAAATTTCTTTCAAGTGATGCCTTTAGCTTCTTCCTACTTGGGAAGTGAGAGGTTGTGTCTTCGTTGAGTTGCAGCACTAATTCTATATCTGAATGCGCAACCCTGTTCTTGTAAAACCTCTGATGGAAAAAAAGCAGCTAGCAGCTCAATGATTTCTTAGGAAAAAAAAAACACACACAGGAGTTTACACGTTTCACAGGGAATAGAAGGGGTTGGCAACAAAGGGATTATGATTTTATGACTAAATGGAAAGGAAAATGGGGGAGATTTAAAAAATAAATTAATTAATTAAAGGGACAAACTGGAGAGTTTTTCCAAAGAACTCCTTTGATTTATTGATTTATGTGTTTAAAAACAGATATAGTGAGATATAGGGAGAACAGTCAAGATAACCTGCATCTTTATTTATCCTCTGGGATAACAAAAGTTAATTTGATTTTTATATTTGTTTAGTAGAGTAGCAGTGTATCAGTTTTTTACTAATGGATATTGAAATGAGACTATACAGCATTCACTGATGTTTTATTGTAGGCCCCATCTTCAAAGTCATAATATTGTTTACCTGTTTCTGAATGTGTTTATCAGATCATTTCTCATTTTTGAAAAACAAACAAAAAGTTTGTAATTGTATTATAAAGTCATATTTGTTGAAAGAGTTACAAGATAGAACAATTGTTTTTGCATTGAAGCAAAGAATCTGAATTATGTTTGCTGTTATATATTGAAAATTTCAGGGTTTTTTTTTCAATGCATTCTTTTATTCTGTCATGCATGATGTCAAATTATGCAAGGCTTCTCAGGACTAAAGCCATTGTTACAACTGGCTGGCTGGCTGGCTAGGTGGCTAGAAAATCAATGCTCCACATTACCGGAATACTGCAGTGCTTTTAGTAGTCTTTCAGCGCAGTGGAATGGAGAATTTAAAAGGTTTTAAAGAAAACAACAGGAAGTGTACATGATCCTGCTGTATTCTTGGAATTACCTGTAGGTATCCATGCTGACTAAAGGAAAGAAGAAACCCAGCCATGACAGATACTGTTGATGAAGTTGATACTTATTGATGCATGGTATTTACACTATAATCTCTGTGTCTCTGAAGGAAAGTGCCCCGGTTGCATTCAGAAATAGCAATACTCTTGTGGTACTCCATGCTGTTTTAATGATTCCTTTCCAAAGGACATTTTATTGTGGGAAGTAACCTTGCATGGCCTTTTAATCACATAAAACCTTTACATAAGGTGGACAGCAAAATGGTGACAACAGGTTGATTTTACATTAATTTTCAAAACTGTCTGTGAATTAAGCACTCATTCACACAGTCGTATGGCACTACATGGCAGATTTGATTTACTCAGACTTTGCTAAGAATAATTTAGCAGTGTTTAAAGATTATGCTCTGGATGTGTGGTTGCACAAATGATAATAGCCACTTTCCCACATATCAGAATGACTCCAGGTCTCTGCTCAGACCAATGTAAACTATTCTAGCAGCCTATAAAAGCATCTTAAAGAGTTGAGAAGCATATCTTGCATATAAATGTTTTTAGCCTGACAAGAAAAATAAAAATATAAAGCAGCAGAGCAAATTGTCATGGAAAGTTACATTTAAAACACTACACTATTTCTGGGGTAAGTGTCGTAAAAATCAGGGTGAAAACTGAAAAGGTAATCAACCCCAGCAGTGGTCCTTAACTCTGCTCAATTGGATGTCTAATAACCATGCAAGGTTTGGCCTCCATTTCGAGTAGAAACAGAGTATAGCCTCTGACACTTCTGAATATTGGTATTTAAATTACTACTTTGCATTTACAAGGAAAGCGTGGAAACTGTATTTTCTTCAACTTGTAAAACAGAAACAGAGTTTACTGGGGCCACCTTCACCCTTTTTCAAGTTGTACAAAACAATAACACAAACATCTCTAGACTACGACTTTTGAAAAAACATTTCTAAACACTTTTGATTTGTCACTGCTGTGATAACTTTTAATGGAGTGCAGGATCAGTCTTTTTCAAACTGAAACAGTACCAACCATGACATCCTGAAACTTCATGTTTTTAGAGCACATTATTGTATTTTTGTATCACCTTAAATTAAAAAATCCCAGCTTTAAATTGGGAAAAATAATAGCAGGTTTTGAATTTCAACTGCCTTAGCCACTGGTAGAGAGGATTCAGACTGTATTGGTCACTAACAACAGAACTCTATCTCATAATCATTGTATCATACAAAATTGTATGTTGAGATTGTATTGTATCCATTTCATTTTCAGTACATTTGGACAGAGATGCAGGTGTTGTTAATCGACAGGTTTAGCTAAACCGCATGTGTTTCAGGCTTTGAAGTTGTATAATGTGCAGTGTTTTCTCAAAATTCTTGGTCTTAAATTTGTTGCTTGATTTTCTGGCTATGCATGAAAATTGTAATTCCTTTTGGAGTTTAAGAGGTGAGACTAACAATCGATTAAGGCAATCAAATTAGTGGAAACCTACATCCTGCTCAGTTCCCTGTATTGCTGAGATGTGCAAGAAAATCTTCATAATTGCATAACTGACTTGTCTAAGAAATGCCCTCTAGAAAATACAGCTGGATGATACTAATGCCTTTGGTGAGACCTCTGATACACACACACACACACACACACGCACACACGCACACAAACAGACCTATACACATAACCCGACTTAGGTTTCCAACTCTGACTCACAGGTCTCAACAACAATCAAGAATCAATAATTTGACCTATTAAGGGAAATACACTCACATAAATAATTCCTTTCATTACAACTACATCAGGCAAGTCAATACTTGTTGAACATGAACAACTTCTTCCAAATGCATGAGCATTAGAGTAATGACTCAAATGTTGTTTATTTATTTTCTGTTGTGAAGTAGAAAAATGTGTTCTCGTCAAGAGAAAACCTTTACCATATATCCTAGTGTATTATATTCTGAAATACTGCTATATGATTTAACATACACTCCCAACTATTTACTTTAGGAAGTCAGATAAAACATAGCCTTTTGTTTTTGTTGAAAGTTCTGCACACTATTTCAACATAGTTGATTATTCTACAAATACAACATTGTTGAATATTAAGGGACTGCATTATGAGGGGAATTAAAAGGGGGTAAAACAAATAGACAGAGATGCTTTTAATGTTTCTTTCCTCAGAGACAGACCAGCTCTGTTTAAGGCTCTCATCACTAAATCTGTGAATCCTCATTGCCTCATACTACAATTTATAACTAGTTGTGAAACTGGAGAGGGCGAGGGTGTAGAAACTGGAAGAAGAGGGATGAGAGAGACCTCAAAGTGGTAATCAAATCAGTGCTGTCATTCGTTAGCACTCTGAAAGGGGACCTTGTGGATAACAAGCAATGGGGCAATAAGCAGAATGAAGGAGTGTGAAATGATATGGGAACATGAACAGACAGCAGCCGTGGCCCTCCTCAAAGGACCAGGACAACATGGCTGTCATCATCCATTTTACTCTCATCATTGACAACACTACAGCAGTGCTGGCTTGAAGTCCCCTTGCAACCTTACCTTATTTAATTTCAGAGCATTACAAAAATAAGAGCTTGAGATTGTACTGTATTGACCAGTACTGGGATTTAGCATTATGTCAAGTCTATAATTCAAAATAATACCATATGTTAAGATGTTTTAGTTTCTCACATACAAGCATTGATATCATTCTAATTTTTTTTTTTCTCAGGAATTGCTGGCACTCCGGTGGTTTTCAACATGAATGGAGATGCTCCTGGTCGCTATGAAATTTACCAATACCAAATCACAAATAACACCATGGAATACAAGATCATTGGCCACTGGACAGATCAACTTCACTTGGATGTATGATTATCTTAAATATTAACATATCTTAATTATTATCTGCTGATATTTTAGGAAAATATGATTCACAGATGGCTTTTTATGCCTATCATCCACACCAAACTTCATAAGTGAACCAAAATAGTTAATGTGACATCCATTTGGCTATTTAGGATTCCATTACAAATTCAACTTACTTAGTTTTGACATGACAATATAAAACACACATCAATACAATTAGCATCTGCTGCTTCACTAACTGGATTAGGGTTGTGTGTAAGTACATGAAAAATACATCATATGGAGGAATTAACTAACCACAGGCATAAAATAAAATTTGTTACAATTATTTAAAAGAGGAGACTGAATGAAGTGTCACCAGTTAGCGTAAGAAGATCAGCACGACAGTGAAATATGCTTTACTTGAAGTTAACTCTGATAGTGATGGAGCAGTCAATGTGTGAGCCATTACAGATAGCAATGAACTGATGTCAATCTCTGCTTGACTCAGTATCACATTTATAAACATACAGGCAAACTAATAATGTAGAGCAACCCAGGGTGTGTCAGTCAGTGTTTCCCACAGGTTGAAAATTTACTTGTGGCAGTGGGCAGCTGCCCCCTCCCCCCCAAACAATCCTATACTATTCTCTCGAGTAGACATATACATATACAAAAATAAAAATATACATGTCACAGTTCATCTTCTTGCTGCGTGTGCGCGTGTCAGTGTGTGACAGCAGTGTCGCAGTTGTATTTTTTTTAAGGCTGGGTCATCCTGTGACACCTGGGTGGATCTTCATTTACCTCAGTAGGCCACCCAAGTAAAGCCTATGTATGGGAAACACTGGTAGTGTTTCCATGACATTTTCAGTCAAGATTGTGCTATGAGTAGGTTAGTAGGTTTAAATGGGAGAACAAAATATAAGGGCACATTTTTGCATGAGCCTTATTTTGACTTTTGCCATCAATAGTACATCATACACCAGTTTTCTCTTCAGCATCTACATGCATTGTGTTCAAATTGTGGAGGGGTTACACGCTTTTCTTCAAACTGGTTAGTTGAAATGATAAACTTGAGAAACAATGTTAATGCATAATTTTTGTGGAACATTAATACATTCAGCCTCATTTGTTCTTATTTTGTTGAAGCACATACTGTAGGTATCCATCAGCTACTGTAGACATCAAGGTCCCAAATTATTGTTGAACACAGATTTATTTAACAGCTTTGCCTGGCAGAGACCCCCAAGGAAAATCAAGACTGCCATATGGAGATAAAATTTTTTTAGATACAAAACCAATCATCCAAACCACCCAGATGTTTATTTGAATAATTGAATATATGTTGTCCCTCTCTTCACCCTATTTAACTTAATAAGGCCTCTTAAGCAAACTTCATAGTAATAAAAATAAGTAACGTCAATGCAACAACACAGGCATATGGTACCGCAGTGCACTGTGTTGACACTGCAGTATCACACAACTATACAGTATTTACTTATCTTTCATCAAGTGTAACACGCCTCTGAAGTAATTAAATAGCCAAGGTGTTTACTTGTTGAGTTATAATTCGATCCATTTTTCCAGTGATGTCTTGATTTAACAAGACTGCTGATTTCAAGTAGTGAAATCCCCATTACTGTTTTTTTCACCCTTTTCTCTTTGCAATGCTCTTTGTATACTTATATACTGAGTCTTAATTAAATTGCATCCTCATGCATTATTTATTGCACCACTTAAAATGAAAGTAGCGAAACAATATGCAGTAAATTGTCTTAATGCTTTTGCCATACTAACCCAGCAGTGCCATTTCAATCCCATTTAAAGGTGCCTTTTTATTCTGATTATGAGCTTGTCTCAATGTAACGATAGGTCATACAGTACTAATTTACCTTGTTTGGGGTTTGTGGGTGTGAGCATATGAGTAAATCACCTTCAATTTATTATGCATACTTTTCTCCCCAGATCGATGAGATGCAGTGGCCTGGTGGCACACAGGAAGTTCCATCCTCTATTTGCAGCCAACCCTGTCGTCCTGGACAGCGCAAGAAGACAGTGAAGGGAATCCCATGCTGTTGGCACTGTGAAAATTGTGATGGTTACCAGTATCAGGCAGACACTTATACCTGCAAGATGTGCCGCTTTGATTTGCGACCGAACAAGAACCACACTGGCTGCGTTCCTATCCCCATTGTCAAGCTGGAGTGGAACTCTCCATGGGCAGTCATCCCTGTCCTCATCGCCGTCCTGGGCATCATGGCTACCCTGTTTGTGGTGATCACCTTTATACGCTACAATGACACACCCATTGTTAAGGCATCAGGTCGAGAACTCAGCTACGTGCTACTGACAGGTATCTTTCTCTGTTATGCTACAACATTCCTAATGATCTCCACGCCTGATGTGGTTATCTGCTCACTGCGAAGAATTTTCCTGGGCCTGGGTATGAGCATCAGCTATGCAGCGCTGCTGACCAAAACAAATCGGATCTACAGAATCTTTGAGCAGGGGAAAATGTCAGTGAGTGCCCCTAGATTCATCTCCCCAGCCTCCCAGTTAGTCATCACTTTCAGCCTGATATCAGTGCAGCTCCTTGGGGTGTGTATCTGGTTTGGTGTTGATCCTTCACAAGCCATCATCGACTATGAGGACCAGCGTACAGCCAATCCTGTAATGGCCCGTGGGGTTCTGAAATGTGATATATCAGATCTGTCACTTATCTGCCTGCTGGGGTATAGCATGCTGCTGATGGTCACCTGCACAGTTTATGCCATCAAGACCAGAGGGGTTCCTGAGACATTCAATGAAGCCAAACCCATTGGCTTCACCATGTATACCACCTGCATCGTATGGCTTGCCTTCATTCCGATCTTCTTTGGAACCTCACAGTCAGCAGAAAAGGTAAATGTTCCCCTTGAAATGCAGTGAAAGTTTTCCCTATTCTTACAATTTAGTGTTTATATCTGTAGACAGATGCCAATAGGTTCATTAAGACTTCAGAAATCACTTTTGCATGCACAATATTTAGTTGTCAGTTTCCCATATATTCCCATATTTACTGCACTCTTCACATTTGCTGTATGATGCTATACAGCAAATGATATTTGCTGTATAGCATCATCTCCTTTGTGTGCCACAATTCATCATGAGTTGCTGGACTGTTTGCTCCACTGTCAACATTACAAGGCTTTTAGAGCCGACCTGTGAGCATAATTCATTTTAGCTCAAGTTGGACTGAATGTATTTTAATAGTATTTCTGTGTGTGTTTGATTCAGCTTCACTGAGTGGGGATACCAATCACTGCACATTTAAGCACACTGAAACAGATAATGCATTTTTGTGAAGTTGCATAACTCCGTTAAAAATTACTATGTCTGGGGCTATTTCTTGTCAGTTGAAAGTGAATCACTGATTATCCTTACAAGTGTTAATTTTAGACACAGATGTACAGTACATTTAAAAAACACAACCTGGAAAAGTCAAACTACGGATTGTAGTGGGGCATCAATATGGGCATGTTAAGCCATTGCACAATAGCAGATTGAAAGCAGTCATTAATTTTGAAACAAATAAGAAAGAATATTGTACATTAAAATTTAGATAAGTAAAGTACACATATAAATTTTATACTATCCAGTAGACAGAGGAAAACACTTAATGCCTCAAAACACTACTACTAGTAATCATAGTAATAGTAGTAGTTGTTGTAACAAGCAGTAGTAGGTCATAGTGGCAGAAGCAGTAGTAGTAGCAGTCGTAGTAGTAATAGTAGTATCAAAAGCAGCAGTAGAGCTAACATTATCACTAGCAATAGCAGTAATATAATGGTAGCTCATTAACATCTTTTGAGAAATACAACCCACATTTCTATGCTAGAACAGTCAGCTGTCTTTCCCTGACCGACGTCATATTTATCAGGGACTTTTGGAAAAGTAAATAGGGTAGAAAAACACTGAAGTTTTTTTTTTAAGTTTCCTTTGTTTTATATTCACCATGTTCAGTCAATTCAATTACTACAAAACATTTTAACACAATTACCAAAGCTATATATTTAGTTAAACAACACAAAATCAACTTGCAAGAAGAAATGGTCAGCGTGGCTTGCAAACTAATTTTATAAATTGAATGATTCAACAGATCCATTGATAAAACTCATGAGAATGTCAGTTTGTCATGATAGTAAAAAGCTATTAGCTGACTTATACTTTTATTATTATTATACTATTAATTATAGTAGCTATCAGTACGTAGGACTTTGATAGCAAAAAATGATGAACTCTTTCTGTTGTGCTACAGTGGGGCCAAAGGGCACTAACATGACTTGTGAAGAGTATACTGAGGAGAGGCATGAGTCATATTTTGCTAATATTACTGCAATTGCATGCAAATGCAGCCAATGATGAAACACTAGCAAGGAAGCATTCTTATCTCTGCCAATGAAGAAAAGGTGGATAAACCAAGATAGGAAATTATGCTCAATCCAACAATGTTTTAATACAAATCATTTAGCACTTACAAGCTTTAAAAGGTTCTCATGTTATCACAGAGAATGTATGTCATATTAATTTACAACATATAATGAAACTTTAGACAATTAATCTCTTTTTAAAAGAAAATTGGTAAATTCCATTCAGCACCAGGCTAAATCTATTTTAACCTGTAACAGCATGGTATCACATTACTTTAGCATCACAGACTATAAAGGAAATACCCAGTCAGGATTTAAAGCATTGTGATAAATGCACAGCTATGAATAAAGGCTCTGCAAACTTATTTTTCAGTGTTTGGATGTGCAATTTACTTTTACTATCCTTTACCATCTGATTTTACCTTGTTTATTCATAACACATCACCACACCGTACATGCATTATTAAACATGAATCTTAATTGTTAAATGTGACTATCCATAATATGTATTTATTTGTTGTAAGAGTCATTATTCAAAAATCAAGTGTCCCACTTGCAGTCCACTTGAGTGCTGCATGTGGCAGTGTGTCCCTGTCCACATGCTTCATGTGTAGTAGGGAAAGATCTGGTCTTGACAAGGGATTTGATACCTAATGACAAAGAAAAGGAACAATTCTGCTTCAAAGAAACTTCATAATGGTCCCCCCTGCCTTGGTTTCTGTCTTCAGCCTGTTCCCTAGCTGTACCAATGGAACAGATTGGCAATCATATTGACATATCAGGGAAAATTTATGTCACAAGTGCCAATGAAAGTGGACAAGGGTCTTGGCTCTTCTCACAGAGTGACTCTACTCTGTACTCCAGAGGGGTAGCAATATTGTTACAANCCCCCCCATCACAAAGCTGCTTGCAGGATGATGGAATACAATACCTGATCACTTTACTTCTGCACTGACATCTCTTTTTTCTAAACTGACATAGCTTTACAGGTTTAATTTTTAATTTTTTACATTGCATTAACAATATATATTAACGTCACTATATGAAAGGTGATGCTATTTCTGTCTGTACATCTTTGCATTTCCACTTGAACTTAACTATAATACCTAGATAGAAAGCCGTAAAAAAAAACAAAAAACTATGACCTACCTTTAGCATATGAAACACACATAGTGTATATCTAGGTATAATAAAGTTCCCAATCACCTTGCTAAAAATGACATATTACTGGGACATACTTTGAAAAACATATCTCTTACCTTGGGTTAGATTAATACTGCATGACTGAACTAAGCAAAATTTTTCTATGCGCCTACAGCTTACAGTAGATGCTCATGTTGCTGTCAAGATCTATTAAAAAAAAAAAAAATCTGTTGCCACCTCAAAATTAAAAGATAAATGTTGTTTCAATTCAATTACAAACAACATACAGTATGTAACAACTCTATGATGATAAACACATCATTTATAAGTGCTGACATGCTTGTGGTTCAGTGCCCTGTGGGCTATGCCCATGCCATATGGCTCAGTCATTTGTGATATCTCTAAATGTGATGTCAGACTAAACCTCAGGCAAATCTCTTTGAAAGATGTCTGCCACTTGTGTTTCCAGTGTATGCTTTTCACCTTCTCACTTATCCATCAGGTTTAGAAGAACAGGGAAGCCAACTCTTCTTTTTTTGTCTTGTTTTCAATTATTCTTTTCCAGTTCATACTCTGTAGTTGAATGCTAAAGAATTTCAGTGTACTGAACTGTAATTATCTTGATGGAGTTTAATTATGTGTGTTTATTGAATGTCAATTTTAAAATGAAGGTATCAAAGTTCCTTCAACTGACATTTTATATTTGTGAGCCATATCATATACGATCCACACTTTTTGTAATGGTTCCTGTGTGACTCTCCACATTTCAAACAATAACAAATCAGAGATGGACAGTGTTCTGAAATGACTACGAAAAGTCACTTGCAGGCACTTTTAATATGCTGCAGGATGTTTCTCTCTGCTCCATATTTGTTGCCTCTAGCTATCGATCTGATACCCAGTGTGGGTTGCAGCTGTCATTGGCTTCACAGAGCACACAATCCTTATGTTGTTGTCTACAACCTCAAGGCAAAGACATCTGTGCATAGACCCATCAGTGTCTATTAACTGTACATCTTAAACAAACAAACACTCCATTAAAAGTACAAGCTGAGCTCAAGAGAGAATGAAAATAAAATACAAACGCTGTCATGAACAGTATATTGTACACCAATGTCAGGCCTTAGAATGGGATAGTGTGGGCTGAACAAAGTTCAGAAATTCATCTTTGTAATGAGTAATTTACACGTAAATTTAAGCCTTTACTAACCACACAATATTACAGGAAAGATGCTGTGACTGCCATATTCAACAAAGTCTCAATCTATGAAAAGTAATACATAATTGCCCCTAAACTCTCCCATCAACCATTCCTTTTTTTGACTTCTTAATTGAAAAGGTTCTGTGAATAACAGATATTGCTATACAGCACTTGTCCTTCCTAAATTTACACTAGGCATTACACCACAAACTCCAACTCTTAACGTGACATTCCAAAACTTTCCTTTGTTTTCTCATCACTGTCTCTTACAGATGTATATCCAGACCACAACCCTGACCATCTCTGTCAGCCTAAGTGCGTCTGTCTCCCTGGGAATGCTCTACATGCCAAAAGTCTACGTTGTCCTCCTCCATCCAGAGCAGAATGTACCTAAACGCAAACGCAGCCTGAAGGCAGTGGTGACTGCAGCCACCATGTCCAACAAGTTTAACCCTAAAGGTGGCCTGAGGCCCAATGGAGAGGCAAAGTCTGAACTCTGTGAAAGTCTTGAAACACAAGGTTGGTATCATGCTTTAAGAACCAGTAAAAGAGAGGAAGAGTCGGGGGTGGGGGGATTATATTCCAGCAGACTTTCACATCTTTTCTTGTAGGGGGAGGGGTGCANCGGGGGTGGGGGGATTATATTCCAGCAGACTTTCACATCTTTTCTTGTAGGGGGAGGGGTGCATTTGCAAAGTTTAGGTGAACATAATTGATGTCAGTGTTATCACTTCAACAGTTTGGGAAATTAGCAAGTGTTTATGTGAGCATATAAGAAATTGAAGCACAGTTTCCATGACAACTGAAGTGGTATTATGCTATGGTTTCTTCTTGAACGTGATCCATTGCAGATGGCACAAGCAGAACTGTAGGAATAATTAGGATACTGATGAGTGGTTTCAACTTTCAGTTAGCATTTAGCTAGTTAAAAATTTCCCTTATATCCAAGCATTTCAATGATCAGTGGAGGGTCCAACGTATACTTATAGTTCATAGATCTAGCAAGACCCAATAATATTTGAATCATGAAATAATCATTATATGGGCTCAACAGATTAATCAATTACTTTTTTGTGTATCTCATATACAGTGCTGTGAAAAAAATATTTAACTCCCTTCTGATTTCTTCTGTTTTTGTGCGTATCTCACACTAAATTGCTTCAGATCTTCAAACAAAATCTGAGTAAACATAAAATACAGTTTTTAAATAATTTTTCTTATTGAAGCAAAAAAGTTATGTAATACCAACTAGGTCTGTGTGAAAAAGTATCCCCCCTCCCCCCATTAATAGATCCTCTAATCTACCAAAATTCATTGATAATTGGTTCGGTTGGACTAGACACACCCAGACTTTATGCCTGCAGCTGTGTTCAATGTAACATCACTTAAATAGAACTTTTTCAGCAATGTGAAGTAGCTAAAAGGTCTCAGTCAGCAGCACATGATGCCTCGATCAAAGGAAATTTCAGAAGAGATGGGGAAGAAGGTGATTGAAATACATCAGTCTGAGAAGGATTACAAAGCTGTTTCTAAGGCTTTGGGACTCCAAAGAACCATATGAGAGCCGTCATCTTCAAATGGAAAGAACTTGACTCAGTGGTGAACCTTCCCAGGAGAGGCCGACCTTCCAAAATTCCTCCAAGAGCAATGACAACTCATCCAGGAAGTCAAAAAGAGCCAAGGACAACATCAAAGGAACTGCAGGCCTCTCTCACCTCATTAAAGGTCAGTGTTCTTGACTCTACTATTAGAAAGACACAGGCCAAAAATGGCCTCCATGGGAGAGTGGTGAGGCGAAAACAACTGCTAACCCAGAAGAACGCAAAGCTCATTCTGAACTTAGCCAAAACACACCTTGATGACCCTCAGACCTTTTGGGAGAATGTTCTATGAAGAATGAGTGGAAAGTGGAACTGTGTGGATGACAGGGGTCCCATTACATCTGGCATAAACCAAACACAGCATTCCACAGTATAAAAATACCATATCTACGGTCGAGCATGCTGGTGGTAGCATGATGTTGTGGGGGTTGCACTGCCGCTTTAGGGCCTGGACAACTTGCCATAATTAAGGGCAACATGAATTCTACTTTCTACCAGAAAATCTTGAGGGAGAGTCCAGTCATTATTCTGTGATTTGAAGCTAAAGCGCAACTTGGTTATGCAGCAAGACACCGATCCAAAGCATAAGAACAAGTTCATCTCTGAATGGCTCAAAAGAAACAAACAAAGGTTTTGGAGTGTCCTAATCAAAGTCTCCTGACTTGAACCCCATTGAGATGCTGTGGCAGGACCTTAAACAGGCTGTTCATGCCTGCTCATGCTCAAAAAACCTCCAATGTGGCTGAATTAAAGCAATTTTGTAAAGAAGAGCAAAGAGAAGAGAAGAGCAAAGAGAACACAATTGCACTACAGCGATGCACAAGACTGATCTTGAATTATCAGAAGCATTTGGTTGAAGTTGTTGCTGCTAAATGTGGAACAACCAGTTATTGAGTTTAGGGAGTCAGTTACTTTTTCACATGGATGATATAGGTGTTGGACAACTTTTTTGCATCAATAAATAAAGTTATCATTTAAAAACTGGATTTTTTGTTTACTCAGGTTGCCTTTGTTTTATGTTAAGTTTTTTTGAAGATCTGAAACAATTTAGTATGAGATATATACACAAAAACAGAAAAAATCAGGAGGGGGTCGAATACTTTTTCACAGCACAATATGAAGGAAATTTTAAAAACTAATTCTGTTTCATCAGAACATTCTGAATGAACATGTCTCTTCAATGTCTCCAGCCTTACTGGATCTGTGATTCGGGAGGAGTGACAGAGGACCACACTTTTCTGATTTTGAAAGGAATGAAGGAGATGTGTAGTTTAGTGTTGAAAAAAAGAAATATTTCAATCACCGTGATAAAGCATATGAGTGGGCATACTTCTCAGGCTTAAATCAAGTCACACAGCCTTACATGTTCTGATTATTTAAAATCCTGATTTTAAGTTGAACACTATAGGAATAAGGAGTATTAAGC
Source organism: Lucifuga dentata (assembly GCA_014773175.1). Taxonomy (NCBI): domain Eukaryota; kingdom Metazoa; phylum Chordata; class Actinopteri; order Ophidiiformes; family Bythitidae; genus Lucifuga; species Lucifuga dentata. Next base: position 18,167 of record VXCM01005668.1, read on the forward strand.
CTGAAAAAGTCTGCACTCACGCTTTCGACATAGGTCTTATTTCTATCTCATAATGGAGATGATTATGTATTTTCCTATTAGAGCCAGTAACACCTGCTGAACCTTGATTCTGACCCTGGTTTGAACTGTGAATCTAACAAATGCTCTTTGTGCTTATGTGTCAGACTGTGTTGAGGGAGGGGAGCCTTGTGAGGGACTTTAGACACTCAGGTAACCTGATTAGACAGTGAATTTGCCCTTTTATTATGTGCGAACACTTTTCTCCTGTTGATTTCTGCTAATGTTCACCTTAAACCACATGCCTGCCTACACTACGTACAAAGCATCTCTGCTGCCCCTGGCTAAAATACAGCACCCTGAATAATAGAGACCGTAATCACGCCCTCACAACTCCACCCTCAACCAACACACATTAACTTGGATAAACAATATTGGTACATGTTGGTGTAAATGCCCAATCAGCATAGCAAAGCCTGTTAATGTGAGAAGATGACACCACTCTGCCTGAGTGCAGGAGACAAGCGACAACCATATGTCCCCCGTAATTTGTTTCTCTATTGACAAAAGAGGAATTTGTGGTAATGGGAACTACAACAACAATAAAACTGAACAAGAAAAGACAGATGGGTCTGCCAGCTCCAATTCTTTCTGGACCATCTATTTTTTATCTTGGCCTCACAGCACATAAATATTCAAATAAGATCATTTATCAATGCTTCTCTAGGAAGAGATGCTTTGGATGAAATGGCGAGAACAACCACCCCCATTCACTCACCCAACATGGCACTGACAAATATACAGAAACATGTATTTACCATTTCACATCTCTCCTCTCCAGCACTTGTGCTTCTACTCTGGCTTTCAGCTGTCTTCTGATTTGATTCACCCCCTCTGACATATTCAATCAGCCCAGGCTGCGCTGGGCAGATTGGCAGATTGGTGGCGTGATTACCTCCACCAAGCATGCTTGCTGAGAAAAAAAATATAAAAAAAAAAAAAAAAAANAAAAAAAAAAAAAAAAACACACATGTAGACATTGATATATACACACAGACTCATTATGTGTCTGCAAACAAGCATGACTGCGCACACACACACACACAGGTATGAGAGGCATATTCGACCAGCGGTTAAAGTTTAGACTTATGATGATCATTTCCAGGTTTGCTTTGTTCTCGGGCCATCTGCCTCACAGTACGTGTTTTCTTCATAGCTGATAAGAAAAATTCTGACATGAAGCTGAGAATTAAAGAATTAAATTAAAGAATGATGAGAATAATCAATGCAAATTATTATAAAATACTGGTGACAATATGTAAAGTGCCAAGGCATATCACATATTGCCTTCATAGCATTTTACATCCAATATATTTATAATTCAGAATATTAGTCACGGACTGCTGCATGCTTTGCCTGATGCACAAAGCTATCTTAGGTCTTTGCATGTAGTAATGACTTGCATATGAATGATTACTACTGCATTTTATACTGTACCACCATTGCAATGTGCTTAGTTACTTTATATAGTGCTACAATCAGATACAATCAGATGTGAGGGAAATTCCCTAACTCCGTGAACGATACTGCAATTACAGGTACTCACACTGATATGACGACTTCCAGTTGACACTGACTGCATATGTTTTAAAAATTCAGTTTCAAACAGAAGTTTTAATGCTACAAAGTTGAGTATAATCTATTTTTCTCTTTATTTTACATCACTGTAATAGTTCAGTATGCATCACAGACAAATTTCTTCATCTTTTATACTTCATAAATGACACATTTATATACTATCTATGAAGTAATCTCAGTTCTGTAAATAGTTTTAGTGGAAAAGAAAGACATATGACTAACTGCATATGATTCATATGCCTAAATTACACTGCTCATGTGACTGGTTCTTGCTACCTAAGTATGATGAAGTCATGCATAAATAGAACTTCCCAACAATCTGAATGCCACATGGTCCAAGAGTTGACACCCATTTCAATCTCACTTATTGCATTATTAACCTTTTCCTTCTTTCTCCTACATCTGCACTTACAGTGTTGGCCTCCAAGCAGACATACATAAGCTACAGTAACCATGCCATCTAAGACAGAGACGAACTATGGAAGCTGAGCAGGGGCCTGCCTGTGGAGTAAGCACCTGATTCTGGAGAATACTGGGAATATCTTAAAGACTTCTATGCTAAAACAGCAAAGGGGACTGGGGTGGAAAGATGGAAATTGTTACTCCATACACAGAAAGGATGTCATTTTTTCTAAAGAATCAGGTAAAGGATTGAATGTCAAATGAAGTAAGTAGATTGCAGGAGGGAGATGGAGATGTCATGGAGATTGGATCGTTAATTTTCGTCTTCCCACCCTTTCTGAGACATGATAAAGTTGTAGAGCAGGTACATTTCAAGATGCAGGCTGAGTGAACCACTTGGAGCCTACAGTACGTTTTCCTTCTGAAGTGTATAGCATATAAATTTACTTCTCACTGAGGCTTAATTGTTTGTCTCATTTCAACAAATTACAGGAAAAAAAAAAGTTTTTGCTTGTATCAAATTCAGGTGACCAGTGGAAGCAGTATGAAAATATAGTCATTATTATTGGTTACTGGTATTATTGGAGTTGAAAGCTGCAGTATTCTTCAAACTGTACATGCCTTACCACATTCAGTATTCCTAAATGAATTCACATAAAGCAGTGGGTCACCCTAGTTTCTTATTAATGTTTCATAATATTGATGATGATACCATCATCTTGGCAAACCTAGTGTACGGTCCCAGAGCATGCTTGTGGGAGCATCATGTGTACTGTGCTGTGTTGTCAACGTCTATGGAATGCAACATTTGTCATGGTTGTCATTCACTGTGGCAATGTCATTTTTAACCATTACCCACTGGGTTTCCCACTGCTAAGTAAAGAGTCATCTGAAAGACACAAGAATCCAAATATAAACAAATTGCCATGAACACCTTTATATTTGCCACCCCACTAAGCAATCAAGCATAAATCTCAACAGGACCAGGACCATCTATACTTTAGACATGCCAAATTTACTGGCCCTCATTTGTCATGCACGTACAGAAGTCTCTGAACATTCAATCATTCTTTTAGAAACTTAAGTTGACCTCAGCTGTTATGAAAATTTCAGATCAACCAATATAAACTTGTAGTCCAACGGTATAGGCGTAAGTCTTTAGATGATAATTACAGATAATGACATACTTTCATTCAGCATTCCCTGAATGCGTTTGAGCAAATAAATACAAATATACATGGCTATTTTCATATTGTTCTATATTTCTGTGTTTAGTGATATATAATTCAGGAAATACACTTTTAATTTCTATAGCAATAGAGCTAGACTAGATTTAGCACATATCCCTGGGGTTGATAAATTGCTTGACTTTTAAAGGAATAAAATATAAAATCTGCTAAGTGTCAATCAAACTGTATACTCGATCTATAACAGTAGTCCTATTCAGACAAGATAAGTATTAATGAAAACAAGACATATTCTCAAGGCTGGGTTTTTTTTTTTTTTTTTTCTGTGTTTTGCTCCTTCTGGAATCAGAATGTTAAAGCCACAAGGACATGATAAATGATAGTTTTAATAGCATCTCAGATGCATATTCAGAAGGCTCATCTAGTTACTCAGCATGGAAACCCATTTGGAGAAGGAGAAGACTCAAATCCATCAAAGGGACCAACTTTTAGAGATAACTAGATGGACGACATGCATAGCACTTAAGGAGAGTTTACCTTTCAACAAGCTTTTGGGGAGCTACCACAACAACCTATGCTACATTATATTTGAATCCTTGCATAATTATTTGGGTTTTCTCAGTAAATTTGTATGATATGATTTGTATCATATATGTTATCACATATGTTATGATATCGTATATGTGCCACACAAAACAAAGATGTGGCGGGTAAATCTGAAAATCATATTAGGTTCCCTATTAATACTAGTCCCCAACAATCAGACTTTAGTACATGGACTAGCTAATACAAAAAAATCTAGGCTTACTTTATCTTAAATTTCTACTGAGAGGCAGGGAATGCAGCGAAAATATATCAATAAGATAATGTATTTTAAATTAAATATATCCTGTAAACCTTGAAAGCAAGATTTTCCTCAGTGCAAGTTTATTTTAAATTCATAGCACAAATTGATTTTTGCAATACTATTCACACCCTTTCATTTTACAACCAGACTGTGATGTCTGGTTGCTTGATAAATAAGGGCCAGCGTCTTTGTTCTTAGCCTCATACTCTCCATGATCTTACTGTTTTCAGTCTTTCCATGAATCCTGTTTTGTTCATTGTGTTGTGTTGTGTTGTATTTCACCATAGGCTTTATAGCATTGTTCAAGCATTATATTCAAACACAAGGGAAGGGGATACTGTACGTTTTTCTAAGAGTGTTTGCAAACTCTGTTTGTCTCCAGTCTCTTAATTGTCAGAAAAAGTAACTACAGAAGTTGTCTCATTAAATGTTAATCTCTGCAATGCAAAAAAAATCTGTATGTTGCATGTCAAAGACTCATAATAATCATGAGAAGAGTTTGTGAGAAAGGTGTAATGTCCAGAAGGAAAACTACTGCAGAGGAAGATTATAAATAACTAACATTATGTTTTAATTAATGATTCTCTCAGCTTCAATAAAAGTCCAAGATATTGCAGCAAATGTTTTTCTCATTTGATAAAGTATTTTGTGGGATTGTTTGTGTTTGTGAATATGATAATTTCCTGCTTTTTTGCCACAATCCATTTTATGTTTTTCAACACTTTGTCTATGTTACAAAATAGATTATGTGAGTGCTGACTGAAATTAAATGGCAAGTTAATGTACGTTATTAAAAATGGATTGATCATGTCTGCTTTATGTACTGAGTTATTTAAAAAAAAAACAAACAAAAAAAGAACGATTAAAAAAGAGAATTACAGTGCCTGGATATTTATGAATTATCTATAGAAAAAATTAAAATGTGTAGAGCATGTTCATTTTTATACAAGATATTTCTAATAAAAGACTGTTTTGCTAATAAAGTGCTGTTGTCTCATTACTAAGCATGCTTCAGCAATTCAGTAACAAAGCATACACTATTTTTCACCTTTCAAAAACACAGATCATGATTTTTGACCTTCGCTGGGACATTTCTACTATCTACTCAGTACATGACCACCCTAGTGGTCAGATTTGTGCCATAATGCATATGTGCAATATATATATATATATATATAAACTGTTACAAATGCTGGAAAAATAATCAGTGCAATTAAAAACAAGAAATGCAAAAAAAAAAAAAAAAAAANAAAAAAAAAAAAAAAAAAGAAAAAAGAAAAGAACTGCATTTATACCTCATGATAGCAGAAAGTTAAGATACATAAGCTTTTTTTTTCATTCAGCATGGGTAACATAAAATGTTAAAAAGTAATCCATGACCATGTTGTCACTGTGGCTTTTATTGAGCTGTAAATTGAGCCATGCTATGTGAGTGCACCTGGAAATAAAGTCCTTGGAAGTGGATAAGATTTCATCTATCAATATGATTTATAAAGATTAGGAAGCTGCATTTAGATCACACATATCTCACATGGGTGGCCAAGGGCTAAGGCTTCTATGTTTTTATCCAAGGAAAGGATCTGGATATTCCATTTTGTCATTTTCACTGCTGAATCATAAAAGTCATGTGATATGCCAGAGAAAAAGCTGTCTGGGGACTAGAAAGAGGAATAAATTCACCATCAATCAGAAATACATAATTGGAAAGCAAGATGGTGAAGATCTCAAGGCCATGCTTGAGCACTGACTTCTTTAGTGAGCTGTACCTGTATTCTTTTATTGACAACTGGATGGAAACTGTAATGAAACCTGAACACAAGTCAAATATGCCAATGCACAAAATTACTAAATTGTTTGTGTATTGTATTTCATCAGTAATCAGGAGACATAACCTGAACCTTTGTTTAAAGGTGGATCAATACGGTTATCTAAACACACAGTATAAGCCTTACAGAAATTGAAAAGATATCACAGCATCATAAAGGCTGACAGAATTATGAGACCCTCTAAATGAAAATTAGAGCTAGTGAAACTATCTTTATTGTGGATTTATTGGAGGACTGAAATTGTCCGGTGGTTGATCACTGATCAGGTAGTATGATTAGCCTTGTGTTGGCTCCTGAAAGTGAATCCTCTGCCCTGCACAATTAGCAAAATAGCAGGATTAGATACTAAATTGTGCACTGTCTCTTTTTATATATAGGAAACTGTCCAAAGAGGTACAACACATTTTTCAAATTCTAATAAAGTTTTCCTCCCTGCTGCCTTTGTTGTTTTACTTCATGGAATACTGCAAAGAATCTTCTATGTTAAAGTTTCTTGCAGGTGCACTTGAAGATGTGGCAGACCAAGCAATTTTACAGTTAGGCTAGTCAATAAGAGCTGAAAAACAGGCAATGTCCATCTTCAACAGCCACACCATGATGTGTTGCCAACTGGTTAAGTTCAGGAGAAATTTTGTACCAAATGGATACAAAGATCATCCTGCCACTTTAGATCTGCATAAACAAACCCCAATCTGCACCTTGGTGATGGCAATTTTTAAAGCCCACACTGAGAATGATTACACAATATCTAACAATAAAGGCAGGAATCTCTGTCTGTCTGTGGCACCAATATCTCTAGAACCCGGCACTGTATGAAGTTGATATTCGGCAGGTTTATGGCTCAGGAACCAAGGACATGCAGTGTCGCATGTGAAGTTGTTTGGATGAGTGGTTCTCAAATTGAGCTGTGCCGGTAAAAAGTAGTCCATGCGGCTGGATACACTATGGGTGCAGTGGCAGGATACGCTCCAGGTGCGGCAGCATATGCTCCGGTCCAGTGGCATGGTCTCAACCCGACCCTGTACAGCAAACAAAGGTAGCTCACAAGGACATGCAGAACAAAATTATTGCAGGCTGCAGCACACACCATAAAGTCCAGCCCGGTCCAAAAAAAGGGCAAGTTTTGAACGGGCACTGCACTAGTTTTCAATAAAAACAATCCTTTGTATGTAATTAGTTTACGCAGAATGTTACTGTCTAATCCAACGAGTTCACTAACTTTTTCTAACAACTGTATAGTGGTCTTGACAATTACTTCTATTATGTCTTAGGATTTGGTTTTAGTTTTTAGTTACTAGAAGTCATATTCCTGATGTAAAGGCCATGAGTGGGTAACCACTGAGGAATTGTTTCAAAGAAAGCTAGCTAACCACCATCTGCTACTCACACAGTAAGGAGTGTCTTCCTAAATTGACTTTCCTGTTTAATTTTCCATGCATCTTTTATCAGCACAATATGCACTATTATCCATATCTATTCTGACAGTTACCATGAAAACACTACATATCTTGAATATTTAATATTTAATCATTAAATTTAATATTACCATGTCCATTGTGCAAATGAATAAATATGGTTCACAAGATCATTTAGGGAATACATGTTAAAAATAAATTAATAGTGATACTTGGCTGCTGTTGTACTTGCCAATGACTGTGATTTAGATTTTGTTCCCAAGGCAGAAAGAAAAATCAAACACACTGAGGTGTTTGCTTTGCTTCTTTTTTGCTTCTTTCTGGAAGAGGTAAATAAACTACATGTACTACAACATGGTTGTAATAAGTTCAGACTGAATTTACCTCTGCTGGATTGCGGTGCATCATGAAGTACAGTATCCTGAATGTATGTGGTCAAACATTCTTTGGTTGTTCCAACAGCTGTGTGTTATGTTCCATTAATCTTAACACTTCCTACAGGTTTCACTCTGACTGATGTGGCTTCTTTCAACTGAAGCCAGCAACAGATGCTATGTTTTACTGTAAGTGATGAATTTAGAAGGGAGAAAACCTCTGATGACAAAGGCCATGAAACCAGGCACATAGTACCATAAATGTACCATGTATGTATTTTAAAGAGTGAAAGTAACAAACACATCCACTTCTTCTTAGATGTGACCAGATTATTTAAGATTGATTGCAAATCTTAACTCACTGTACTGATACATTTTTCATTTGTCTGTATTCAGTCATTCTAAAACTCTGTCTCTCTTGCATTGCATAAGGCCTTTAACCCATTTACAAACACCTTACAAAAAACCAAAATAAAACACAAAAGAAGGGAAGGAGAAAATTCCTCAGTAGAACAATAAATCACAATGACTACCTATAGGCTGTTTTGTAGCCCATTTCTGCCAGCTCACAGCAGAAATTTAATTTGGAGCTACTCCCTGACTAGTCACAAAAATGCAGTAACACTATGAAATAATTTTACTCTAGTTTCCTGTCAAGGAATGGGTTGCTACCTTGATTTCATCTTTTTTTTTCAGTAAGAGAAAAATGTGTAGTCTACATCTCACAATGCTTCACTGCTGATGAAAAAGTAGTTATAAAAGTCTCAGGTTGACAACACTGATAGTAGAAGGTACAGAATCTGGTAACACTGAGGCCTGATAGTGAAGGATGTTGGTGAGTCCAGTCGTTTTCAAAGGCAGGACAAAACTACTCACAATAGTTTGAGATGTTATTAACAGCCCAATATACACTCAAAGTAAAATGCTTTCCTAAAGTTGATTGATAAACTTCATTGTCAGAGGATTAACATTGGTGTTTTTTCACACCTAAATGACAAAATACCTACAGGTAAATGTCTACCAGTGCCAAAATCATCAGTATTTTTTTTTTGCTCTGTTGCCCCCCCCCCCCCCCCCCCCCCCCNTTTTTTTAGACTGCTGGATCACCATGAGGATGCATCATCTCTCTGCGTTTAGTCAAAATCAGCCCACTACTGTTTGGGGTAGCATGCACCTATGAGTCATTTAGCTCCTCCACTGTGTTTGAGTTTTAAAACTTTATATTAGGTTTTCTCTCCAAACTAACAAGAGGTCTGCTTGACAAATAAATAAGAAACACAGAGAGATTAGATGGCATTAGATTAGATGGTGTTTTTTAGACAGCAAAGGTGTAGAACATTATGTCACTGATGTGATTCCAACACACTTGATGGGAATCTAACTTCAGAAAAGAAAGCTGAGACAGTGACAGAGTGACAGTGGTATTTCTAAACTCGTAGCAGCAGAAAAAAACATAAATTATAATAACTAAAAATGAGGTATGAGGTACTCAAGTAGTTAATCTTGAAGGAAAGCCATTAACAGTTTATGCATTTCCCAACTGCAACCTCTCAGGAAGAAGTGCTTGTTCAATTTCTTTTAACAAGACCATCAGCCTGCTTCTTTATAAATGTTTAAAGGCCTTGTGTATCTTCCAATGACATGTGGTATTTCCGCATATATTGTACATGTAAAACAACTTTTACTCCATTATGATTATACCCAACACATGGGAGTTTATTGATATGGTCTATCAAATTATCAGATAGAATAATTTCTATGTACTGGAATATAATAATTGAAATTAAAATGAGAACATCTCTGTTACAAGCCTTTATATTACCCAGGCACAAATTGATTCTGCATAATAGCACCCAGAATGTCCCAAATAATCTTAGACTGTAAGGCAGAATAATGTAACCTTCTTGAAGAAAAGATAAGCATTCGATCTACAAAATTGTTGGCTACGTCTTTACAAGCACACAATGTCTTTACACATAGCATACAAGTCTGAACAATCAATAAAGAAAAACTCCTCACCCTCTTGTAAGGCTGGAATGATACCACCAGCATAATTATCCAACGATCATAGCAATAAGTAATTTGTTAACTAATTTAGTTTTCATAAATTGCCAAAATAAATGTAACCAGACAGCTGAACGCTCTGAAATATTCCTCCAGTGTCTCAAAATAATCAGACTACAGCATACAACAGACCTGAAATTTGTTAAACGCATAGGATTTGCTTTTGGCAATCCTAATCAAAACTGACATCATGCAGTTTATTATACAATAAAATATAGTTGCCGTTATTTATAATAATTGATAAAGGGTACACCTGACACAAACCACATTCAAATACATTAAGACTTCATGCTATTACATTCCTTACACAATAATGACATCATGCCAACACTGACAGGATGACTTAATGCACCTGATCACAAGAGACCCATCAGTCATCTCTGAATCATTGTACTGTACATGCATACATGTGAGTCCTGTGTGTGTGTGTGTGTGTGCACACGCACGTGCATTTATAAACACAGCAGTCAGCCATACAGTATGTCACTGCTCGGCTTACATATCATTTTCATATTGGATCACAAAGGCCACAAAAAAAAAGATAACATTAAACCAGCCAATATATTGTACATTTAAGACTAATGTGAACAATAAGTATCTACACACATGTACTCATAAAGTACATGATGCACACATAATGCCTCAAATTACAAATCTGGCTCCCAGTCGTGTCTGTGTGTGTGTGTGTGTGTGTGTGTGTGTGTGTGTGTGTGCTTACTGCTACTCGGTGACACTATTACAGCTCATGATTTAGGGCTGCCAGGACTCCATGCCATCATTTCTCACATATACACCAGAATCCCTGCTCATTCCCCTGTTTCAGATGCCCCACAGAAGGTATTTACGTGTTCAGTTGGCTGTGCTTCTGAACGGGCTTGCCCATATGTCTCCCTGAACCCTCTGAATAATTTAAACCAACAGCTATTCCTATAAAAACCCCATCTATATTAATGAGCAGCCTCCAACCATTTGGATCACTGCATGAAGGTTGTGGTCATTCCATCATGCTTGAAGTCACGCCTTCACCAGACAATCTGATTCAGTGTGTTCAAAAAGGTACAATGTGAAAACTGGTTTGTTGTAATTTACATTCTGATGTTCTGCGAACAGCTAAACTTTGCTTCCATGATGTCACTGGATCTTCCCTACATAACACAAATGCATTGTGAGGCAACAATGTGAAATCCATTTTCATAAGTGTTTGGTTCAATTTTGAAGTTTAATCGTGAAAATTAGCTTTACAATGAATCACCTAAACTAAATTAAAAAAAAAAAATTCCTGGAATGATGCCTTTATTGGTCACAGAATTAGCATGTCATTTGCTCAGCATGGTGTATCACAATCCACCCTATGTAGTTAGCGGTGTTGACTAGCGTTTCAAAATAAGCAGCATAGTTTGCTAAAATTTCACCTCCCCTAAATCATTAAAGACTGACAGACAAACACTAAAAAATGTCTGTCTATCAGTTTGGTGGTATATAAAAACTATTTAACAGATTTCAATGATATTTCACGAAGTCAGGCAATGGCTTTGCAATGGGCAAAGGAAAAAGTGACAAATGTTTGGTGCGAATAGCACCCCCGTGTGACCAGTTATGAAGTTACATTTAATTTTGGCTCAAAAGTCCCGAATGGAGAGTTAAAGATTTTTTTTTCCCTTCCTGTAGTCATTGATTCATAAGAAATCAGTAAATTACATTAGTATAGATCATGCCCATTTCAACACAAACAGATTTTTTTTTAGGGCAATAAAGAATATTGTTGCAATTTTTGGTAATTTATTCATCACTAACTCACTACCTTTTTCATCGTCTCAAATGTTAAGCATTTGGTTTTCTTTGATGTGCTCTAATCTTTTTCCTTTAATCGCTACTTGCTGCAATCTTCCATATATGTATATTTTAATGCAAATCTGGATTTAGATGCAGAACAAAACATTTTAAAACATATTTCTGTTATCAATATGATAATTCAATAAATAGTTATAATGTAATAATTATCATGTCTTACTTAACCTAAAAGTTTTGTTCATATATTTTCTTCTAACTTCCAAAGTCAACTGTGAACATTGAAAAAACTATAGATGAAGGCTCTGAACACTTCCAACATTCCTGCAGCTTCAATGAGGGTAAAACATTAAATGTACACTCCATGTACACTATATATTTTTCTAACCCAAGGCCTGACTGTCATAACATCCTGTTTTAAGCTTTTCAGTTGTTTTTGTCATGCTGTTAAATCAAATTTATTATAGGCTTGTTGTTGCTGGAGGATCTACACATTCCCCTCATTGATGCCTTTATGATTTGTTGGGCTCAAACAATGCTTTGCTATGAAGTCATTTTAGGGGGAAATCAGCTATTGATCACACCAGTTGCTGAACTGCCTTGAAATGAAGATTAAAGAGCAGTACTGTGCTGAATTACTCTAACTCCTCTACCCTTTCAATCTCTTTCTCTTTCTCTTGTTCAAATAAACATCCAATAACACTATGCCATTCCTCAGCACAGCGTCTGCTGCCACGCCTGGTCATTTGTCTTTATGGTTTGCAATTTAGTTACCAAAGGCAGCAGTATGAGACCTAAACTTTCATCAGTAGAAATGTGTATTTTTTTTAATTTGAAAGCAAATGAAGTAAACATAGCAAATGAACAAGCCAATAAATAAAATTGGAACAAAAAGAAAAATGAAAGCCTCCTTCTGGTCAACCTCAAAAATTCCCCCTGTAGTGCTGCTGCACCCTGCAGTAATGGTTTTGTGAAAGGAAGTGTTATTCATATTCATTGTTGGTATGCAACAGCTTGTATGTAACTTGCATGGCCACCAGCCAGTGAAACAGTTTGCATTTCTGTCTACCACCTGTCCTGTCTCTGTTCTGCTGACAAATCTATTAGGAGAATACGAGCTTACCCTGGAGATTATTACTCAATGCATTTTGGCATAAGCAGTCAAATTATGGCAATCATCAGCCTATGTCAACACAGGGAACACAGTCACTGGCCTTTGTTCTGTTGACAGAAACTATCATACAAAAATCTCCATTTGGACAGCATTCTGGCTCTTTACCAGCACTCACTTTCTGTCAAAATCTCATTGAGCAATTTTAAAATTAATGAGACTTAATGTGAATGTAACTATAAAAACACAGTAAATTACATTTTTAAAAAAGAGCTTGTGCTATGTTGAAGATTCAGGTTATTCAGCAATAATAACAGATGCATCACATCTTTGAAGCAATTTCAGAAAAGAGGCAAAATAACCCTTAAACAGATTAGTAACCTAAAGTGCTCCTACAAAGGCTATTTTATGACCAGCTGCATAAGCTCTGCAGTTACCAGCAGTAACATATTTAGGTGTCTGAGATTTTCTGTTTTTGCTTTAATAGTTCTTGATATTCATCTGCAAAGCCTTCATTTTTAACATTTTTGTGTCACTAAATTAAATAAGGATTTGCATCTCTGAAAAGAAATAGTATGTATTGTTTTCTCTCATGGTTTGTATGTTTTTTGTTTTTTGTTTTTTTGTTTGTTTTTTGTTTTTGCTATGTGGTTGTGAATAAGTGTGCAGCTCTGAGTAAGCATCTCATTGTTTTTAATTGCTGTGTTTTAAACATATGACGTAAAAGCTGAACTGAACTGAACTGAAATGGAAGGCAATCTTCATGGATAGTTAATGGTAATCATTTCTACACAGAGTGGACCTGCTGCTGCCCCCAGGATGCAAAGCGGGATGAAATCATTAAAAAACAAATCCTAATGAAAAATCTGAAATATGACAAAAATTATTAGGTCACTCAGGAAAATCAACTTAGCTTAAACCTACTACAATCTATGAGAGCAAGGTACATAAGAGTACAACAGTTCTTCAGTCTTGTTTGGAACATATTTTTGTGCCACAAATAATGACTCTTGGAATGGAATGTGGAATCATTCATTTTAAGAGAGTATGGGGATGGAACAAAACCATGTAGCTCGTTTTGACATACAGCATGTTTAACAATTTTTGAGTTTTTCAGCCACTGGACAATAAGTGATCTTTAAATAATGTACTTTATAGATGAGTGACTCAAAACAAAGCCTACAGTATACGAAGAGCTATTTAATAGAGGCTGTTAAAAATAGTAACCTTCTCCACAGGCTTTACCAGCAGGGGAGGATATGACAGCCTTTAAATCCTTTCCAGCATGAGACAATTTGCCAATGAGCAATATGTGGTAACTGTATACTGAAATTACACAAAGGGAAAACAGCAAACCGTAGGAAAATGTATCTGATTTTATCTTCCAATTTCACACTATCTTCTTCTTTTCCTTTCGGCTTTCCCTTCAGGGGTCACCACAGCGAATCATCTGCCTCCAT
>VXCM01005669.1:8125-25134 GCA_014773175.1 Lucifuga dentata
GGGGGGGGGGGGGGGTTTAAGATGATAAATACACTATTTTAGTGATTTCTCATCAAAGTTTCCACCATGAAATTTAATCTCTGCTTTTGTAAAATGTGGCATCAGTTTCTAGAGCATCAGGGAATAATCTAGAAGTTCCTAATAATCTCTGGAACCACATACAGCTTCTCTACATGAATCTGGAATCATCTACAACTCATGTCAGGATTCTGGCCAATTTAAATAAAAAGTCTTAATTTTTACAGTTTCTTGAAAATGATTTTAAACCTGTAGCTGTAAAATACTAACATACATAGTAGAATCATTTAATACATACATGTATTTACTCTTACTCTTTCTATACATGCATGTACTTTGTCTCTGGTGTTTGATGAACAAAAGGCACAATAAAGCTATTTTAATAGCTAGTAAACTTTATTTGTCTATTTCAGAAAAAAAAACGATAATTACAAAATTACCAAATGAACCTCAAAAGGCAATAAAAATATAACAAATACAATAATAGTTAAAGTGAAAGAACCCAGAGCAACTTCCAGCAGCTGAAGAAGGATGACTGAAGTCTGAGGCCTGTTTCACGATGCAGGATTAACGAAGAGAGCTGGAATAATAACTCATCTCCAACACCAAATCCTGGTTTGAGAGACAAATCCCAGAAATCAGGAGACAGCACGACAGCCTGACTGAACGCAAACTGCATCAGGAGAGGAATGAAAAGCTTGGTCCTTTAATCTGACAAAATTAATAATAATAATAATCATAAGAAGAAACAAATTTAGATTTTATTCTTCCAAAAAATACAGCCACCACGAAACCAAAGTACAGCTATTTTACTACAAAAAGAGAAAAGACAATCACCTCTCAATTAACAAGGCCAGTAAACATCGAAGCAGCCACCCCATCGAAAAGAAAAGCTTATACAAAGAGTTTGCCCTGCAGGATCACCAAAAGCAACTGGAGAGTCAAAAGTGCACCACTACAGAATGTTAATTCAGCACGTTTACATGCACCTTCAGATGCTGATTTTACTCAGATTAAGGCAATAAAGTTTTTTTTTTTTTTTTCCNTTTTTTTTTTTTTTTTTTTCCAGATGTCATGTATGCACCTTAAAGTACAATACCGGACATTTTGAATGTTTGAGCCCAATATATACAACCTCCATACACGTTACTGACAATTTCCCAAAATATGTTACTTTAGTGGCGAGTTTTAGATTTTTTTTTCTATGTTCCAGACTGACATTGGTGTCAGTTCATTCTATTCCGCTTTTTTAATAATTTTTATAATGCTACAGAAATTAACTTGTAGATGAACTTGGGATAAATAATCCATTGCAGCAAACATGACGTATATTAAGCTTTTTGTTGAAGTACCTTTATTTAACTGGTCCAACACGGAGCTGCATGGAAGAAAATGTATGTCTCTGCCAGGGAATATAGTCCCAGGAGAAGACGNTCCAACACGGAGCTGCATGGAAGAAAATGTATGTCTCTGCCAGGGAATATAGTCCCAGGAGAAGACGGCTTTACAGAGTAATTTAAAACGACAGTCCTTTCTACATTCGGACATACGTTATCAAGTGAAATGCTGAATTTTAAGGATTATCACCTGAATATTTGATTTTGAAAGATTAGGGGATTTGGCAAAATTTAGGAAAACTAAATTTTGGAAATTGGCTTACATGTGCAATATCGCAAGTATGGTCCTTTAATAAGACTGAAATCGGTGTTAATTGGAGTAAGCTTACTCGGAGTTACAAACCTAGATTACGTGATCGTAAATCGATTTATTTGAGCACGTAACCTCTTTTCCGCACCTGAGGGACTCTCCTCAAACTCCGATTACGCAACAGTGAACCCCAGAATCCTAATTCCATCTATGTATACGTGTTACTCGCGTTATTGCCTTAATCGCAGTGAAGACCAATACTCGGAGTATAGCGTGCATGTAAACATACGGAATGATTTCATCGACATTCCGACAGCTTATTCCTCTGTTAATCCTTCTGTCTGTGACACTGTCTGATGAAAATGTCATCCTGATCGTAAGTTCTGAAGATTCTTCTTTATCACACATTCACGTCACATCTGTGATGCAACTTGGAACTGATTCAAAGGTAAGAAACCTACTATATTACAACAGTATTTACAATACCTAACATGTTACTCTTTTAAACAGAGCAAAACTTAATGATATATGATCGGATATTTTGCAACCTTTAATAGCCCGTGGCAGATCAAACACGTCCCTGGATCTCTGTGTTCCTGACAAGAGAGATGGTCGATACCAGAGTTGTCAATATGTATAATCTGTACATAGATCAATGATCTATGAGGGCCATTTTTTATCCTCAAACAAATTAAATTAGCAGAAAGGCAAAGACAAAAGCTACAGTTACAGATCAATAGCTACGTTTTTTTTTTTTTTAAACAAAAGCAAGTGAGAAACTGTACAAAATATTAACAATATTTGATGGCAAGACCGCTGAGTACTCTCTCTCTCTATAACCTGCTATAGAAGTACGATGCTATAACGGAGGACTTTGGGTTCCAACAAACCCAACAAGAATTTCGCTGTAATGTAACACATTCCT
The DNA here is from genome assembly GCA_014773175.1 of Lucifuga dentata. Classification (NCBI taxonomy): domain Eukaryota; kingdom Metazoa; phylum Chordata; class Actinopteri; order Ophidiiformes; family Bythitidae; genus Lucifuga; species Lucifuga dentata. The sequence goes on from VXCM01005669.1 coordinate 10,716, forward strand.
TCATTGTCAAATAAGTTGTCAAAAAGACTGGAAAGTGCAAAAAAAAAAAAAAAAAAAAAAAAAAAAAAAAAAAAAAAAAAGCATTTGGACTGAATAGTTCACCGATGTGAACAGGGAACAAAAGTACACTAGGGTGTGTAAAATATAATGATAATAAGCGAATAATAAGCCCTGTTACTGGAAAGCCTGATGTGACGGAGTTGATCTACGTTGAGCTGCAGGTCATTTTCGCTCTCAGTCAAAAAGCAATCTGACTAGAATATTTGAGATTAAAACTAACAGGCCGATAAACAGATGTGACATTTTGGTTTATATTAGCCCCTTTCAGACATGAACCCCATTCTGTTCATGCGCTGGCGATTAAGAAGCATACCGCTTGTTTTACACATTTGAGCCCCAAAAAATACAACCATGCATGTTACATTACTGCCAACTAGTTTCCAAAAAACACTGCTGGAGCAGTAAATTTTCAGGTTCTTTTTCCTACCTTCCAGACTGCCATTGGTTTCAATTCATTGCAGCACGCTATAAAAATCAACTTGTAGAGACTTGAAACATGCTTAAGTAATCGATCACAGGAAACAGGAAAGGAAGTAATCTAATATAACAGATCTGACACGAAGCTACATGGAAGAAAATGTATATCTCTGCCAGGGAATATAGTCCCAGGAGAAGACAGCTTTTACTGAGAAACTAAAATGACTGCACCTTCTACAATCATGTATAATTGCAGTGAATGCATTACCAGGAAAAACATTGAATTTTAAAGTGGGTGAATCACCTGAACATTTGATTTTGAAAGATTAGGGGATTTGAAAAAATAACACAAAAACTAAAATGTAGTTTTTGTTTTGGAAAATGGTTGGTCGTAATGTGTATGTGGATAGTATTTATTGGGAAAATCACCTGTATGGCCCTTTAAACCTTTCAAAAGGACCTTGAGTCACTTTTCCATGAAAGTAGCGCTGGCTAGGTGGACCGAGTAAAATTTCTGTAGGATTTTCCAGCAAAGGCAGAAGATTACGCCGCTCTGACGTTAGCATTCAGCGTGCCATCCAATCATGTAAGACCAGGAAGTGATGTTTAAATTCTGCACCGACATCACACGTCTTTTACAGACAATAAAATGACCAGAAACTGGTCTGGAGCAGAAATTCCAGCCGTGCTGAAGATGAGCTAAACGGCGGTGTGACAGACGTTACGCAAACTGACTCGCTTGCCAAGTTGCTGCAAATCTCAATCTCAAGGGTTTTCTACGTAACTTCCTGCTTTACCCAGACTTGCCTTGCAGATGCCAAATGTCGCACGAGAATTAGGCTTCTATCCGTAAAGACCCTGGCATGTTTAAACAGAGCCTTTGCCTGTTTTTGAATGGCTAAAAGCGCCGTTTTAGCAGCAACATAACATATTTCGTGTCTGAAAGGGGCTTCACATGAAGACGATGATACAGCTGTTGCATGCAGAGGCACTGAGTTGAAAGAGTTTATACTCTCAGGGCATGCTTTTGTTTCACTCAAACTCTGCTTTTATATAAAATTACAAAGTTGGCATTCACTATTTTTTCATACAGTTGCATTACCAAATACTGTTTATCCATATGTACTTCACATTATATGTATATACATTGTGAACATTCCATGCAGCATATAAGTTTTTCTAACCTGCTGTCCTCGTCTATTTGTTTGTCCTTCGTGGTTAACAGCCGAAAAACGGAAACGGGTCGCTGCAAAAGATGTTTCAAAATCATTTTTTCCGAGCCCAACAAAGCTTTGGCTTGGAATTATAACAGCACTGGCAAGCAAAAGTATCAGCATTTCTGCGACCGCGATGCAATCGATACGCAGCTACCAAAGCACAGACTCAAGTCAGCTTGATGCAAGTGCCTTTTCCCCCAGAATCAGGCTTTGATTTAGCATGACCTCCACCCTGCACAAAGACCAATCAATGCTTAAGCTCCCACAAATGGCCTTATTCCTACATGTGACATTAAAGTGACTTGCTGATTGATAAAATTGGATCACGTTTATGTCACACGAGATGTCCAGCATCGGTATCAGGAAACATTTTACTTAAGTTTGCTGTTGTACCGACGTCCGAGTCAACTTCAGTAATAATAAATGTCAATACATTCTTTGATTTTAATTCACAAGTTGCAGGTAAAACAGCAGCTTAGTGTAAAATGTTACCTTTAATATGCAAATGTTGTAAGATTACTGTTGTGTAAACATTCCAAGGGTTAAGTAGACTGGTGTAGCATACGTTAATATCCGCGGAGGTATAAAATGTGGCTGTTTGGCAATAAACAGGGAAAGAAAGGTAAAGTTCCTGCCTTTCCAAAGGCTGAAGTAGTCAGGGAGACCTGAGGCACAAACTCTCTGATTGTATTGATCTTGCATCTGTTTTATAATTGGAGATTGGGATGGAAAGGATTGGGGCCGTCCAATCAAAGGCCAATTTGGATGATCGGCAGACAGTTTGTGGGCGGTGCTAATATGAGGAGACTTGGCTGTCTTTCCGGTGTGGCCTGGTTTATTCTTAACGTGGACGCGATGCGGATGCGATATTCTTGACTCTTGTGCTTTCATGACGACTACGCGCTTCAACTCCGGGACTTCCTGTGTTGCTGTAGAGCGAAGCCTCTCTTAACCGCCCCAAATCACAAAAATAACGAGAAGAAGATTCGGTTTGGTCGCCCACAACAAAACATGGAGGCAGTGAAAAAGAAGTTGTTGATAAACGAAGAGCAGGAATTGCTGTAATTGGGTTTAAGATTTTAAAAAAAAGTTGTCCGCCATTGTTTCTTTTGTTGTCTCTCTCTCTCTCTCTCTCTCTCTTCCTCTCCCTTCCTCCACAATGACTTCCACTTCCTCTGCACCTCTTCGTCGATACGTCAGACAAATACCATCTGCATTGTTTAAAAAATCAAACGGCTTCCGACCACGTGAGCGACCCTCAAAGCGGCCTTCATGGCCGGCTGTTTCAGCCGCAATTACGTCACATTTTCCTCGTGCCCAAAGTTGCATCCATGTTAAGCATAAACCAGGCCTAACTCTAACATATTAAGACTACTTTACTATTCTAGTTTCTATTCTTGGCTTTGATTATCTTTATCTGTAATGTTGGTAACACTGAGGCTATTCTAATATTGATTTAATCTTTATCTTCGCTTCTATTTGAAAACTTAAATGATCATTTTAAGGACTGAAAAAAAGAGACAATATTCATCAACCATTTAATTTGCTCACGCCGTTAAAACTAGCAAACACCACCGGCTCTGTGGTGCGAAGGCAACGACTTCATGGATCAATAAGCTTCAAAGTATCAATTAATTATGTCACTGAACGAAGTCTTAATTGATGAGCTGCTGCTTGTCTTGATTAGGTCGCAGTACGCTTCCTCTGACCCGCCGCCCGGGTACCACCCTGTTGATACCTTTGCAGAATACCCACACTGGAAGGTGTCTTTGTAATCTATAGCGACTAATGATATAAGCAGGAATAACGGCTCGAACATCTATTTTAGGAGCCAGGAATTCTGTGGAATAATGGGAAGTGTATGTTTTTGTGATTTCCATGATGTAAATGTCTGGGAATAACGGGGCACAGTTTCACTTTTAATTCTCTGTGGAGCGTGGACAGTGACGGCGAGGGGAAAGAGAGCCTGAGAAAGAGAAATGAAAACCCTCCCTACTTTTATATCTCACCAAACCCCTGCCAATCGCTGCGTGAAAGCAGGCGTGCCCAGTGGTGTCGTAAAGTTATACATTTTGTTGGATGTCGTCGGAATGGATGTCGGAATTTACCAACGGAAACGGGTTATCTGCCACTTTCCGATTCTCTGACAGGCATGTCAGAGGAAGCATTCCACAGCCTTTAGACTCACAGGAAGATGAAGTCAGCCTCATATTCTTGACCCTGGAGGTGTGTGTGTGTGTGTGTGTGTGTGTGTGTGTGTGTGTGTAATTGTGGAATATGGCTAGAGAACTTGAAGATCTGGGCACTGGTGTGTGGAGGTTAGGCTAGTCTCGTCGGGCTACTAAAAGAATGGGGTTTAGGGGAAGGAGTAAAGCAAGGGGAGGGGGAGGGCACCCCGAGGTCCCTCTACTGCTCTCCCATCTCAATCTGATCAGCGTTGGAGGAGGACGGCGTGGACGGTGGGAGATGATTTGAAACTGGGAGTGGGCTCGCAGTAGAGCCCTGCGGGACATCGCATGGGACTGGGTCAGGGAGAGTCAGGGTTTCTGGAGCGGATTTTTTGCGGGGTCGGTCCTTGGGGACAGAGAGGGAGTCGGGTGCATCGGTGCACATGGGGGTAGTGGGGGCGCTGGCGGGGCCAGCGAGGGCACAGGAGGACAGGGGCGTCTCGCTGATGGAGATCGATGGGGGGAAAATCCCGATCTTCTGGTTGGTGGCCTCCTGGATGGCACGCTCAAACTCTCTCACCTCATCCATCGTCATGTCTGGTTCAGAGAGAGATGGAGGAAGACTGATGTGAAAAGAGACGAAGCTTCAGATCATTCTTAGACAGTTAAAAAAAAAAAGTTGGCTTAAGTCTCGGTTACCTGTCAGTAATAAAGCCACATCATACCTGGAAACATCAAATACAACACTTTGGCTCATTATGTTTTAATTTTTCCCCAAAAGTTCATCTACAAGCAGTCCCTGGGTTACGAACGAGTTCCGTTCCCATGGCTGTTCGTAAGTCGGAACAGTTACGTAAGGTGCGTATCTAGCGTATATATTTTACCTTTCTATGCATAAGAANGGGGGGGGGGGGGACATGGCCTCTCCTCCCATTGGTTATCATAGGTTAACACTCATGCTCCTTGATGTCTTGCACGTCGGAAGAGGCATTCTTCTTTTGTTTTGACGTGCGTCGTAAAGTAGTGCACCGTTCATTATTACAAATCACTGTATGTAATTTGAATTTTTAATTTGATAGACTTCATGACGGTCGGTTCGTAAGTTGGACATTCATAAGCTGGGGACTGCCTGAATATTTTTTTTTATTATCTTGAGTATTAAAAATTAAACTCAGATGAAAAAAAATCTGTTAGAAAATCTATGAAATCAAACTGGCACGCAGTCACCAACTCCAGTGATCAGCTGCATAAAAGTGAACCCAGACTCGACTTACAACTCATATTTTTTTGATTTCAGACTTGTCTCGTACTCTTTAAGAATGACTTGTGAGCAAAACGATTCCGAGCATCTTCCTCTGACAGTTATGAAACCGGCTAAGTTGCATTAGATGAAACGTGAAGCTGCTACCGTTCTGTTAAACTTATTTTAGATCCTTTGTATTTACAGACACTGATAACACCGTTAACAACAGATGTTACTGTTTCATATGACAGACATAAGAATCTCATCAAAAACTCAGGACGCTTTCACATGACAGGCAATATTTCGTTACGGAGAGAAATCTGCACGTCACTGTCTCGCTGCCTGCACGCCTGATGCCCGGCACCTAAGGCCGGATTCACATGCTAAGCGTTAGCGCTGCCGCTGACCTGGGCGTTAGCGTTCTGCTTGCACATGAGCGGAGTCTGAGCAGCGCCGTTCAACCTCGCTGACAGGAAGCACTCGTTGCTAATGATAATTTAACGGTTACCATAGACTGTAAGGACAGGATGTAGCCTAGACGCGATCTTTGCACATTTGTGGTTTGGATTTTGGTTTCGACTCGGGCAGCGTCATGGACATTGCAAAAAACACAAATGCTGTTCTTATTAGGAGAAGAAAAGCGAAAAAACAGCGAATGTGGGTGCATGAAACCTCACATTTCAGACGCTATATTAATTTCCAAACCTTGATGTCCCTTTTTTTTTTTTAACTAGATCATGATACGAGTTTAAAACTGTGTTGTATACTCTACAGATTATAAACTCCTCCTCCATTGTTGTGGCGCTTCTGGACATACAGCAGCGCTCTGATTGGTTGCATGTTGGAAAGGTCAGCGTCGGAAAGGTCAGCGTCAAAACAGAATCTGAGCATCGTGTGGCACTCAAGGTGGCGTGACGCGACGTTAGGAGTCACCGCTCAGCTCCCAATACACAATAATGGAACGCCCAGGTCAGCGCAATGCTAACACTTAGCATGTGAATCCGGCCTTAGGCAGCACATGAAATTCTAGCAACACACGTCATCAAGAAGTGCCCGAACCTGACATGTCAAACATTATACGCCAGTTTACAAACCTGGTGGCCGCATCTAACTCTACCTTTCAGCCCAACTCACGGTACGATTTTTAAAGTTGTGTTCTACGCTCTACGCAGGTTATGAGTTTTTCCATTGTGTCATTTTTTTGCCTACATCACAAACAACTCTTCTCTCATTGAAGGACCAAAAATGATCATGATCATATCTGAGTGGTACATGCCGCTCGAGGCTGCGTCGCCATGATGCCGGGAGTCAAGTTTCACACTTTTGTCACATGCAGCCACACAAATATAACAACAACCAGCTTTTTCTGGTAGGTTCCCAGACTCCTTCAGAATAAAAAATATAAGATAAAACAAAATAAAAATAAAGATAAGGCAACAAGAGCAAAATTAAAGAATTAAAAATGTCGCTGCTCAGCTCCTGACAAAATAACGGAGCGACCAGCTGAGCTCACCGTTTATCGTGTGAAAGCAGCCTTATGCCTAACATACTGTGAGGTGCATCTTCTTGAAGCAGGCAGGAGAGAACAAATTTTAGCTGCATTGAGACAAAAAAGTAAATAATGTGATGTTTACACTCTGCTGATGTATGTTTTAGTAAAAATCGGTAAATGAAGAAAAATAATGAGCCCAAACAGCAGTGCATAAGATCACAGAAGAACGCTTATCAGTAACATTTCTTTCATTAAGTCGTGTGTTTTCTTGCCTTTTTTCCCATCAGGCTGTTCAACACATCACACTTTCCAGCAGCTTTAACATTTCTTAACCCAACAGATATGAAACATGGATTTGTGTGTAGTTAATGCGTGACTGGTCAGATTCAGAGGTCAAACAATGGTTCAAGACAGGAGGGGCAATGGAGTAAAGAGACAATGAAAAGGCACATACGCTTGCTTTGTCATGGATCTCTATGTCATCCAATGAAGATGGGTTTGTTGTGGAATGGTCTTGCTGCTCATGGCAAACTTTAATGTTGGTTTTCTCATGCATTTGTGTCTCGTAATCCCGCACGTCATCCAAAGTCATATCTGGAAGAAGGAGGACGGGGGGAAGGCAATGAGGGTCGAGATGTTAGCAACTCCTCTGTAATACCTCTGTAATGGCATTTGGGTGGAAGGAGTGGTGAGGGGTGTGACGGTTAGGTGGCAAAGGGGGAATTGTGCAGGTGAGTGAAGTGTTTCTGAAGACTCAGTGCGTTTTAGAGTTAAAGCTTTGCACCAGCTTCCCATGATCCAGAGAGTTTACAGAACAATTTTGAGCCAGACAAGAAAGAAGGGAAGACAAGGAAGGTTGTGGAGCCCTTCAAGAGTAAAGAAAAGCAGGAATGATCCAAACCCAAAGAACAGCTTGGATCTCTGGAAGCATAGGAACGCCTGGACAGGGTGACAAAATCATTCCCAGGCAAAATCATTCCACATCATGGAAGTATAAAGACTTAGGGAGTATTTTACAGAACAGCCAGGGTGTAGGAAATCAGGAAAAGTTAGTAGTTCATGACAGGCAGAGGAGTGAATATGCTTTGCAGCAAAGATATTGAATTGTTTTCTGCATGCCCTAAAGTTAGACAAAAATATCAGCGAGCCTTTGCAGCTACTTTTTGCTGCAAAAATTGGCTGCAACCCGTGCAACCAGGCTCACAGTGAAAAAGGAAACAGCTTTCATGTTTCAGGAAGTGCATCACGTTTTAGCAACGAAACTTCAAATCATTAATTCCTATAGCCCATTTTTTTTTGTAACGTTATGCACAGGTTTATTGTGCATAGGCAGACATTTTATCCTTGACTACAGACATGTCTGATGTGTGCTTAGATGTGCAAAATAGTGTGAAACTATTTTGTAATGCAACACTACTTTACTTTGGTTGTCTAAACTGAAATGTTTAGATGTCAAGTATCAAGCATACCCTATTTAATATCTTCTAAATGGACAAGGTAAAAATATATGTCTTAGTTTTTCCTCTTACTTTAATAGTGTAATGCAGGGTATGTGTTGTATAAGTTGCAAAATGTTGCCTAAAGAGAATCAATGTGCCTGTTGATGAATTTTTGGCGCCAATCATGTTTCACAGTGTGGGTGTTGCTAGTTCAGGCCCAATTCAGCTGGCCAATCAGAAGAAAGCAGGATTTTTTGGGAAGAGCCTTAAAGAGAAATACCTAAAACTGTCTGTTTTCACTCAGTGTGAACAGTGCTGCAGCAAGAGAGAGTAGAAGTGGAACTATGTTGTTTTTTTTGCACATTAAAGCAGTGCAAAAGCTGATCCTTCGGTGAAAATAAGAAGATTGAAATTTTGTCTAACATCTGCCTTTTAACATGACATAATCTTAGCATTATTCAATAATGGGCTTTTGTATTCAAGTAGATGTAATTTTTCCCAGCTGATATCTAATTTGGGAATGAATTGAATTTCAAGAAACATGAAAAGATGTGGTCATGCAGGTTTCATACAAACACAGTGACCATCCCTGTGTGTTATTAGTTATTATATCAGTGAGAGGAGGATCCATGTTGGAGGCAACAGGGTTAGATGCAGGTGTAGTTACAGGGTTTGTGCAGCTTTGACAGATCGAACAGAGTGATCACTTACATAACGTTTCAAATAAGGATAATAATAATGTCATTATAATGTGTAGAAACACAAATAAAAGTAAACTGTAGCTATTTGTTGACAGCAGTAAAGAATCAAAGATACCGATCAAATACAGCAGCTTAAAACTGTTCTAGGAAACATCTATGAATCATCAAATTAAGATGATCCGCTGTGAGGGATTTATAGAAGAGAAATGAATGCTAAGGTGTATGTTCACCTTTTCTGATGTTAATTGGGTTTCTGAGAGGCTGCAGTGTGCCAGAGGCGGTAAAAGAGTCTCTTTGTTGTAAACTTACCGATCCACTCATCCACCCAGGCGAAGGCCTGCCTGTGTCCCAGCAGCAGCACGTCTCGAATCACCTGCAACAACACAACGGCGAAAAGAAATTGGGGGTATCTTCAGAGATGAGGAAGTCTGGTATGCTCGGAAGTTCAAAACAACATAATGAAGGTGCCCTTTGGTAAGGAACACAAAGTTGAAAAATGAAAAAATAAAATGATAAAATCTTTAAGAATATCATCCATAAGAGATTGTGCTGTTCCGTTTCGTCGCACTTGTTTTGGACAGTCAGCCTTTTCCGTTAAAGCTTCGTCTGGCTTTAAAGCCAAATTGAAAACTATTAATCCTAATCCTAAAACAAATTAATCCTAAAATTTCTGCTTCAGAGCTCCGCATTTTATGAGATTGGTATAAGAGAAGAGAGATAAGAGATGCAGACACTACTGAGAGTTCTGGTGCACAAGGTGGTGTGTTTGTGTGTGTGTGTGTGTGCATCAGAGAGAAGCCGAGCACTCAAATTGACACTTGAAGAAGAGATGCAGTGGCACTACAATGTGTGTGTGTGAGATCAGATCAAAACTCTCCATTTAAACGAACCGACTGATCGGCTGAGTGGTCTAATCTATCAAATTTATTAATCATCAACACACGTGAGGGCAAATAGAATTTAAAACATCAGATTTCTTACATATGGAAATTACCATCAGACTGAAACAGGCCATAATTTTGGCATGACGATGTGTTTTAAGAATCGCTTAACTGGCATTAAAATAATGAAATACCATAATGACACCTCTTTTCAAGGCTAAACGCTAAAATGCTAAAAAGTGGCCAGAATGTGGGTGCATGACGCTACTTGCCCTTATCGATGCCTTAATTCTGGCATTGTGTTTTATGAATTACCTGCTTAACCTTTTGCATTAATTAGAATATTTATATTTTACATCAAAAACTTCAGTCCATAAAAGTATCAGCTCAAGCCTTACGTTATCATGCCTGGTAATCCCTTTGATTAAAGAAAAAAAAAAAATCTCAGGCTTAATGACGAGAATAATCAGGCCATTACGTTTTTAATTAAAGTCGCACTAAACAAATGTTTATGAGGATATTGCTTCTTAAATTGCTATAATTACGGTGCAACAAAACAAGGAAGGAAATCGTCTCACAGCAATTCAGTTATAGCCTCCATTTGCAGATAATCATTTCTTCAATCTGTACTGCATACAGTTACATAATATTTAACATTTAGCTGCAATGAAAATATATTTAAATGACCGCTCACCTTGTGTACAAACTGCTCCACCCGTGTCTGTAGACCCCAGACCTCAAACTTGACCGTGACCAGTTTGTAGGAACACATGATGGGGTCCTGCGTGTCCCTCCAGCCCTCCTGCAGCATCCCCCGTGACGTCTTCTCTGACTTGAAATACCTCAAGTCCTACAACGGCGGATAAATGGGCACACATTTTAGATTTTAATAATTAACCCAAACCTTCTGCACCCGAGAGGAATCAGACATACGGCACGGACTAAAATTAGACTGATGTTGATATTAAATACCAGTTGAATGAACCCTTCTGTTCCCTGGAGATTTCTATCCAGGCTCATCAGCGCTGAGGCAATCTGCTGTCAAACAGCTCAGAGAGTTATCAGCTCTCTTTACCCTGAATGTGTTCAAATTTATTTATTAGCGTAAACCCCTTGAGATATAGCATCTCGTTTTCAAAGGGGAAAATGATGATATATGAATGCATTCATTCATATGTATTTCATTCATACTTTGTAAGTATGAATGAAACTATTTTGCTGTTAGACTGCAGATGAATTCTGGGTAAGACGGAGAAGCACATAAAACAACAAATTCAGACATTTAACAACTAAAGGTTATTTTAAATTGAAGAATTCATTTGCAAAAACTACAACAGCATATTAGGGCCTTAGTAGATAAAATAAATAAATAAATAAATAAATAAAAATAACGAGAGGATAATGAGAGAGAGGAGTCTGAGGAAAAAAACTCATAAATTTGAGATAAAACTTACAAATTTGCAAGGAAAAAAACTCACAAAATTTTCTTTTCTATATATATGTATTTATATATATATATGTATATATAAGTTTTTTTTGTTTTTGTTTTTGCAAATTTGTGAGTTATATATGTGTATATATAAAATTCACAAATTTGTGAGGAAAAAAAATTGCAAATTTCCAGGGGGGAACAATTCAAAATTTTCTTGATATATATATATATATATATACACACACATATATATATACATATATATATATATACACACACAGGTATATACATATATATATATATATATAAATGTGTCATAATAATAACTTAAAAGCACATTTTGATTCTGCAGTCTATGTAGAATAGAAATATGCTTTTCTGCAGTATGCTATAAATACATAAAGTAAATATGCTATTCTGCAGTCTATGTAATTAAACTCTAACTGTATATTACTTTTGTTTATTATATATATATCTATCTATATCTATATATATATATATCTATATCTATATATATATATATCTCTATATATATATATGATCAAACGGTATGTTACTTTTGCTTGTTATGTATGTATGTATAAATATAATAAACAAAAGTAACATAAATTTGATTTTAATTACACAGACTGCAGAATAAAAGCATATTTCCATTCTACATAGACACTGCAGAATAAAAATATGCTTTTAAGTTATTATTATGACACATTCAACCTTACAGATACGGTTACTTACACCTAACGAAAGCTGTTTCCTCTGAACATCCACACACACAACACACACACACCTACACACACTCACCTCAGAGTCTTTATAGTAGCGCTCGGGGATCTCATCGTAGGCGATGTCGACGAAACAAACCTCCCTCTCCTGATCCTTCAGCTCTGTGTCGAAGATCTGAAAACACAACGGTTTGGTTTGCCAGTGCCGTCACAGCAGCCTCCTTAATTTTTTTTATAATTTACACCGTTACATAAGTCAGAGAGAAAGACGTGCTGCAATATGTCAAGTGTTCTACCAAAACCTTTATCAGTGCTTTGCTGATATTATCACCAGATGTGTGGGCATAGCACATACACACAAAATCTCATCATCTACACAACCAACAGGGGGTGCTCTGTGCTTGCGTCTTTATTTTGTTGCAGGCCAAATGGTACAGCTCTGGTTGTAACTGCTGTGACATCCATTACGCCTCTGCTGCAACTTTCCGATGCAGCAGCTCCCTTTTTTCATCTTTATTTGTTCTGATGTTGTTTGTCGTCAGATATTCACGGGTAAATTAAGTGTTTATGTGCTCTGATTTAAGTGATCTATTCATTTGTAGATCCGTTTAAAAGCATAGTCAAAGTGAATGCAGCCACACACACACACACACACACACACACAACTTCACATATGAGTTTGCTTGCATGGCTCCCTCAGCAGCCATAAAACCACAAGGAAACGATGCAGCAGTAATGTAGTTTCCATCAAGGCTAGAAATCTGTTCCTGTAAGTGTGTGTGTGTGTGTGTGTGTGTGTGTGTGTGTGGTAGTGCACGTGCATGGNGTGTGTGTGTGTGTGTGTGTGTGTGTGTGTGTGTGGTAGTGCACGTGCATGGGTCCATTCCTGCATCTGTGTGTGTGTGTTTAGACTACGCCTTGGGACCTGGCTGCAGTAGAGGAGAGAAAAATCCATTTCAATAAGAATTTCTTCCACCGATCACAACTTGCAAAGAGGCGACGGGCTTCGCTCGGCGAAGCCCGTCGCCTCTTTGCAAGTTGTGATCGGAATGGACCCATGCTTCAGCGTTTATGTCGCTGAAGTTTGGTGAAGGATCAAAATCAGCGAAGAGAAGTCTGATGCAGATCCAACCGAACAAGGTCAGAAAAAAAAGGCCTTATCTGGATCCATCCCTATTAAAAACACATCAAAACCGTTTTACATCATAGAGCATCATCAAATCCGACCAAACTGTGTCAACTGATCGTTTATCAGTAATTTTTTTTTTTTCCCCTGTTGAGTTGGTGTATTACTTTTGAAGGAACTGACAAAAATATTAAAAAACAAAAAAACAAAAACATTTCCTGGGTCCAGATTGGCACCCAAATTTAACAGGAGCCAAAACAAACAAGAAACAACCCAACAGATGGATCAGGTGGAAATAAATCCTCCTTGGTGGACGTACGACCTTCAAAATTACGCCTGAGAATTCTTGAAAACTGACAAAACTGAGTTAAATGTTGATTTCTGTGCTTGAAGCAACACTTTACAGTTCCTGCAGCATGTACTGCATTAGAAACCAAATCTAAGGGCCTTTTCAGACCTGTAGTCTGTTTGCTCTGATCCGAATCACAGGCTAAATTGTTACCGTGTTGCTTTTACCGGTTAGTTTTAGTTCGGTTTCATACAGGAAACAATCCATAAATATATCAGCAAAGCATGTGAGAAAACGCTGTGTTCGTTGGTCTGAAATGTCCGGCGGGGAAAGAAAACCAAACATGATGACAACTGGGATACTTCCTCGTCAAAGTCATTATTTGGGACACAAACCAAAAACAAGCTATGACAGCACACGCTAACCTTCAACGTGTTAATTTGAACGTGTCAGGGTGAGGTCGAACGTTACGACCTCGTCACAGCAGCAGCTGGATTTGCTAGTCGAAGGTGTAGTTCTTTTAACGTTAGCTGCACGTANCCTCGTCACAGCAGCAGCTGGATTTGCTAGTCGAAGGTGTAGTTCTTTTAACGTTAGCTGCACGTACCGAGCCATACTTGGTTCTAGATCGATCTGTAGATCAATAACTTGCCCTGTAGGTGGTTCAGAAATAGTGCAGATCATGTTCAGACCACAAATTGATAAAGGCTGGATTTACACTACAAGTCTCGATGCCCAATTCCGATTTTCTGCCGATATCCGATTTTTTGTTCAGCATATTTACATTTTCTTTTTTAAGCGGCTCATATCTGATACCTGTATTTACACGGCTTTTACCTGTAGCAGCAGGATGCACATTTCTGAGACAGATGTAAACGTAATGCTTCAGTGGAGACAGAACTGTTTAAAAATATAATCAGCGGGTTAAAACTTTAACATGCAGAGAGAAACATCTGATATGTTGTGTGAGCATTTATCTCTCCTATCAGACACATAGTTTCATCAGGCAATCATGGAGAAGTGCTGTAACAGCAACTGTCACATTAACACGTCTATTTGACATTTAACACACATCAGTGTGTCTGATATATGTAGCATGTCCTCCATTTCTGTTTACAGAGCGATCATCGTATTGATCGCTTACATCATCAATATGCAGATATGACAGAACATGACGTCGGAGTCGGAATGGGAAGGAAATTCCGATCTGTGTATTTAGACAGCAGTCACAT
>VXCM01005670.1:1563-32114 GCA_014773175.1 Lucifuga dentata
CCAGCATCCGGGTAGGGGGGGTCCGACTGCTTGGTTGAAGGTTTGGAGGTGAGAGACCGTGAAGGGGTCCTCCACCAAGCCCCTAACAAGCATTTGATTTGTCCCCTCCAGGTGTCACGTGCCTCACACACCTCAGTGTTCAATATAATATTCTCTGAGGAAGTTGCTCTTAAGAATGAGGATGCAATCCCAAATCCCTTTGAGTGTTAAGGTTGTCATTATGAGTTTATCTTTAATTAAAAAAAAAGCAGCATATGAACCAATAATATACAGTATGCTTTGTAATGCATTAATGTATGTGTGAATAGATATAAAATACATATTGTATTTTTGTTAGTATGAATATGATATTAAGTATGCAATTATATTTACATACATTATGTTAAATTTGCTATATTTATACATTTAGTTTAAATCCACCTAAGGAAAATATGTACATGCGCAGGCAGCTTATAAATATTCTTACAGTATGTATGATTGCAACTATATTGCAATGTGCTATCATAAATTCATTACCCTAATTTAATTCATTCATGTTCATAAATCAATCATAGGAGTCATTATTGTTATTTAAATTTATCAATAAATACACAAGCTAAATCATTAAATGTTCTGATGACTAACATAGTGTGTTATAATGGATTAAAAAGTATTTATGAATTGTTATATAATGTTTATAAATGCTAAAAGGTGGGTGGGTGGCGATTGAAGTATTATCAAATTTTATATTTAAAACAATTGAAATCTAAGGGGAATTATGTGTTTGAAATAGTAAGAATGGGATACAGATGGGAAAAAAAAATCAGATTAGATCGATGAAAACATAAATGTCAATAAAATTTCAAATCCATTTAGATTGTTTTTCAAACACCTTATTTTAAAATACTCTATCATTTATTATTAATTGGAGCCATGAAATGCTAAAGAAAATCTCTTCTAATTAGAGGTTAATTTGCTAATTTCCTTCCCATTGATGGCGGAATCCCATGCATACACCAAAATAAATGTCCCACTTTTTGCCTTTATCCAGCTAAATCAACTCTATTGAGCCCTATTGACCAGCAAAAGCTAACAAGTGTTGGAAAACCCAAGAAGTGCAAAGAGAGTAATGAGGTCTCTGTATGATCTGATGGGGCCCATATTGTCCTGTGATGTAAAGAGGCATGCTCCAGCAGGGTGTANCACACACACACACACACACACACTAGGACACTAACGAGGGTTTGAAGAACCTCCTTCAACACCTGGGGCTGGAGACACAAAGCACGCCCCCCACCCCGCTGAATGGAGAGGCATAAAGAGACAGATGACATCTTAAACAACCATTAACACACAGGTACCTAACAAAGCTCCATCTCATTTACATGTCAAAAGCCATGCACATGCTTCAAGGGAGGCATATGTACCGAAATGTACAAATGCAGGCATGGACACGTTACATAAGCAAGAGTGCACATATGTGTGGGTGTGTACATACGCACAAAGCAATCACGCACATGCACAGCTACACACCAATGACGACTAAGATCACTGTGAGGATTACAAGGAAGAGACTTTGCCTACTGGCTCAACAATTGAAGAGAGAAAGTCACTTTGCTTCCTGTCACTCGCTTTCATCCAGAGCTCCTGGCACTTCGGCTCTTGGTTAACCACCTGCTGGTGGCCTTAACCGCCCTTTAATAAACCCATCTGTTGGGTCATTATTGCATCCACAGCCATCTGAAGAGGGGAGCAACTCCACAAAGTGACAGAGAAAAGGATGAGTGCACAGTGTAACTTTGTTTTATGTAGTCTGAATGTGTGAATCATTGCTATAAAATATATTGTCGTCACATAGTAATTTGTGTATTCCTCTCTTGCTAACCAATTTGCTTTAATGAGATATCATTGAATGACTACCTGTTTATATGATTAAGGCAAAAAATACCTGATCAAAGTAAATAGGATATGAAGAATTAAAAAATGAAAAACCCTACATCTGTTTCTATGGGGAAAAGGTGGGCTGTCAAAATGCTTGTGAGTGCATATGTACTATGTGTGTGTGTGTGTGTGTGTGTGTGTGTGCAGGCTTGTATGCCCATATGTACTGCAAGTGTGTGTTGTTCCATTGGCATGGGCAGCCGGTAAGGGCTGGTGAGGCTTTAACTTTGCTAAGCTTTTTCCTGCCAGGTCCCTGGGAGATCCCACTGTTCGTTTATATTGAACTTTGTAGGCCAGAGGCTCTGCCAGGCTCCCCTGCCTACTGCTGTAATATAGGAGCTGCTGGGGACCTGCACAGCCAGCAAGACCTAGGGAGAGAGACACAGCTCACACCGGCCCTGTGGTTATTATGTGTGTGTCTGTGATAGATGTGTGTATATTTTGACAGTATTTTTCCATTTTCCCATTCCTGTTAGAAGTGTTTGTGTAAAATGTTTAAATTACTATAATATACTGTAATGTGTGTTTGTGTGTGTGCATGTGCGTATGTGTTATGCAGGAGATGCTCCACCAATGTCCTCTCCAAATTGTACAGCCTCTGTCATAAGCAGCCACAGCCTCTGACAGGTGTTGCGCTGTGGTGCACAGATATGTGTTTCTCGAACTGACACACATGAACATACGCACACACGCATGAACACACGCCTGAACAAACACCACTGGGAATCCCCACAGTCAACCCTTGGAGGGCAGAGTCAACACCTTATTATTAAAATGCACAGATACCCACATGTGTATGCACACACACACACACACACACACACACACACACACACACACACACACATAAGCACACTCATGCACAGTAACAGCTGTTGGGGCTGTCTCACACACCACTAAGATCTCATTGGTTGTTAGTCCAGGTATTTATTTTTGTATTAGACTTTGGTTCTGTAATTATTTCTCTGTTTTCTAGCAACACCACAAGATTATAATTAATGTCTCCTCCTTCAAGTTACCTGATTGGTTGAAGGTGAAAATTATGGATTTCAGTTTTAAGAGCAGCAGCATCAGAGTTACAAGAAATGTTGATTCGATCTAAATATGAGTATGGCTGAAAAATACTGGCCACTGGTAATCATAAGTGGTTCTGTATAGTCCCACATAGATTCAAGGCATTTCAATCAACTAGAAATTGGTTATATGATAACACCTTCACACACTGGACTCTATATATTGCACATATAGATCGTAAATGATGAAACTTTAAGAAATTAGTTGGTCTCAAATATAACTTTTTACATTCAAACTTTTAAGCTAGAGCAGGGCTCAACATATAGAAAATAAAAATCTCAGATTTGCTATGGCAGATTGAAGAGATTTAATCCCAACAAAGCAGTGTGTTTATCCCATGTCCAGAAATAGCAATTCATCAGTGACCCTATAGTGCTATTCTCTGTCCAGGCCCAGCAAGACAGCACTAAATGTTCAAGTGGAGGTAAGTGCCAGCAAGTCCTCTGATAATACAAGCATAGTTTCAAGCTCCTGCTCAATATAGCTTCTCTCAGAGGGCCTGAAGGGGAGAGAAGGAGGAGGAGGAGGAGGAGGAGGAGGAGGAGGGCTAAGGAGAACAAGGAGTAGGACCACAGCGGAGGGGTCAAAGAGTGTGCCTGGCTGGGGACTCTGGTGTGTGTGTGTGNGTGTGTGTGTGTGTGTGTGTGTGTGTGTGTGTGTGTGTGTGTGTGTGTGTGTGTGTGTGGGTGGGTATGTGCATGCGTCTATCTGTTCTGTGTCTCCTTGCAAGGTTCTGCAGAGGGACACTGCTCTCTGTGGAAAGGGAAGATGTCGTCTTCTTGCTTGATTGAACCCTGCAGCCCTGCAGAGCGAAATGCTAACAGGGAAGACAAACCCATTTCCCCAAAATTTGGAAAAACAAAACAAAACACTTCTTTAGAAAGAAAGTCAAAGATGAAGGGAACAAAAGATAAAAGATAAGTCATTATGCAAAACTGAATAAAATTGAACTGGCCTGAATTAAACTGAAGTAAACTGAATTGAACTGAATTGAATACAATCCAATATAATTAAATTCAGTCTGAACAGATTAAAGAATAAAATCTATTTTATTTACAATAAACTGACTAAAACTGTATTGCGTGACCATGTCATATACAGCCTGACTAGCAAGCCTGTCATATGTTGCATCCGCTCATCTTCCTCTCCAGGCCTCGCTAACGCAAAATCGCCAAAAGGTGAATGGCAGGTGTTACAGAAACATGCGTCACGCATTTTTAATCACCCAGCTAAGGCCTCTTCACTGAAGAGGCCTTAGAAGAGTGTGTCCATCAATGACAGCAGAAGCACAATTTTAAAAAAGCGTTTGAGTGTGTTTGTATATGTGTGTGTTTGTGTGTGTAAGTGTGCATGGCATGCACATGTTACAGCATACAGTATACAGGTGTGATGTGCACTGACATAAAGGGGGGCTTTACTTACCTTTGTGTGAGGCTGTTGTGGCCTTAACAGAAGTCGCGCTCATCTCTTCAAGAGGATGACCTCGATACTGATACCATGAAATAACAGTGTCAGAGGCACTCAGGCAGCTATACAAAGGCCACTGACTCAGCCTCTCTGTCTGTGTGTGTGTGTGTGTGGGTGTGGGTGTGAGTGAGTGAGTGATCAAAAATTGTGAGTCTGATGATGACAGCGTGACTGTAATTTCTAACAAAAGGCTTTATTTTATATTTTCACTTTAGGCAACAGCATTTGAATCAAACTATTTATTTATTTATTTATTAATATATTCAATATTTTTCATCACAATATTTGTGGTGAACACATTATGTTTAGATTAAATGTAAATGCTATTACAGATGAATTTTATCAGTGATGTCGGTGTCACTGGTGTTGGTATGGCAACTACTCTGATTTGATTGCTGGAAGTATATTTTCTGATTGTGTGTTATTTGGACTTTTGCACTTTACTTTTGTAATAGAGCTTATGTAATAGAGAAAATTAGGTTATTTAAACCAACCTAATTAGCAATTTTATTGATCGTGCAAATAGGACTTTATGGGTGAAGGTTTTAAACTGGAAAGTTCACATGATTAACAGGATGAGCAGGCAGTAGGATTTGACAAAAATTAATGTGAATTAAGTGTAAATGTACATACATGCATAAGGATAATAATAAAATTACAGAATTAGGCACACAATATATAAGAATGCCATACATCCAATACTTCACTGTGTACAGTTATTACTTTCAGCTGGAGATTGTAAGCGTTCAGAGGGAACAAAGACCACATCAGTTAGCTGAGCAGTCTCCATTGTGAGTGCAGAGAGACACAGATTCTTCCACACCTCTCCCTGTTCAGCCTCAAGGCTTCTCACAGGTACGATTTCTTGCCTTCGGTTCAGGAACTGAAAATGAGAATCTCCAAATTAGAAGTCAGGGAGTCGTGTCGGAGCTTGACCCCAGATTCTCACCTCCTATTCAGCTGGACCTGTGAATGCTGGAGCTGATCTATGGCTCAGTCTTGCATCTCCTCTCTTCTCTTGTCTCTCATCTTTTCTCTCTTTTTTTTTTTTTCNTTTTTTTTTTTTTACCCTTTATTTGTCCATAACTCTCATTTTTTTCACTTCTTTGCTATCTTTAAGTCACTATTCATCCAATCATAAAATAATATACTGATATTATGCTCAATCTTAATATTGCATGCTCATGTATTACTAGATTACAGTCAGCTCCGACAAAATTGTTGACACTGGGCGGCAACAAAAGACTTGTTTCATAATTTGTGTTTTGTAATTCATAGTCATAAATGGAAGATTGACCTTAATTTAATCTTAATTTAACTTATTTTGCTGTCAAAGTTTATCAGCTGTTTGGCCCTTCACTAAATGGAAAAGCATTGATTTTGCTCACAGACAGAGGTCAGGCTCACCCTGCAGAGTGCCACAGCGGCAGGTTTGGGACACAGCAGCCCATTACCACACATGTCCTGTCAGGGGGGCTCCAGTCTACTGTCTGATCAGTTCTACCTCGAGACCCTCTGTCCTGAGCAGAGAAGTGGTGCTTGGGGACCCAGGATGGACAACAAAACATGGCCTGTCTGCACTCTAGTGCTGGTGGATGAGGGACTGGGGTGGGGGAGAAACTGGCTGTGCTTGTCCCAGCAAAGAGGGAGGAGAAGAAAGGAGTGGAGGTACAGAGCGTTAGTGAAGCATTAGTGGACCCTGCTGGTGTGCTGGCCCCTGTGAACCAGGCAGTGATTGAGTGCTAGTGCCTGGAGCCAAAACTGGTACCTTTGACAGTGTTGGGGTGAAGCTATAGTGGAGGCCAGTGAGATGCTTCTGCTACATTACACACCAAATGCTTGTTGGTGACTATATTCATGCTGATTTGAATCAAGGGATTATATGAGGACAGTCGGTGCATATTGATGAGACGAAAGGACATTCTGCATATAGGACACTTCAACCAGTTCCATTTATTTATTTTTGATGCAATACTCGTTACATACATGCACATACCCTTTCTGTTCACTTTCTCATTTACACTTCAGCTGAAATCCACCCCAACAGTAAAATAAATTGGAATTCAAACTCTTTTGATTATACAACCATGATATAACTTCCAGATTTTTCAGTATGTGAAAAATGTAAAAAAGTGAGTTATGAATTTCACAGCAGTCAGATATTTTGCTCTCTCCCAGCACCCTCTGCATATGGGGAGTTCTCCTTGTAGAAAATGAGGAGGGGAAAAAAACATGTGTCATAGACACCTCCATTGGGGTGTGACTAGCAGCTCTCTTCTCTACTAATCAAAGTCTAACAAAGTGCAATTAGGAGAAATGAGTCGGGTGATGCTTGATCCTTTGCATAACTTCTAATAAATAAATAAATTTTAAAAACTAACTGTCTTGCTGTCTCTCTTTTCAGGTTCGGTGTTAACTCAGCACTGCGAAAAGAAGGTTATTTTGAATGAATGACAAAAATAACCTTGTTAAAACACCGCAGTTGTGTGCTAATCCATACACTGACAGAACATGTTGAATTGCCAGAGAATCTAAAAGTAATACAGGAGGATGGTGGGCCTTAACAAAAAAAAAAAGTAAAAAAGAAACTTTTATGTCTATCCATAAGAAAAAAGGCACCTCAGTTATCACACTTAATGTAGAGGGACTAATCATGTTATGATTGTTTGGCTCATACCATTTCAGCAAGTGTAAGTTATGTCTTCCTCTATCAAATAAGCATGCTGTCCTTGTCATACTGTAAGTTAACCTTTATAAAACAAAATGTATTAATAATTCTATGCTTTTTACTTAAATATTCAATGTTCTTTCAGAGTCTGGCAGGCTGTTGAACAAAAGAGCCGCCACGGGCTTTACTTTAATTCAATCTTCATCAGCGTAGCCTTATTTGTTGGTGGGCTACAGCCTCATATTCATCACGTGCCCGCTTCAATAGAATCATCAAGCTGTTCTTTATATTCAAAGCAAACTGGCACTCTCTCACACAAACACACACAATAACCACTGACAGACTTCTCTCATCACATTTGAAAAACATGCTGCTAATGGGGGAATGAGGGACATGAAATCACTTTCAGCGGGCCATAAAAGTGGCATTGTGGAGTGGCCTGGTGGTAATTACGCCACACAGGCCCGTACTGAAGGAAGCTATTTAGCAATATGGCCCTGGCCTGGGCCTCTTCTGCTGATCTCATTTGGCTGCATTAATTAGCTCGCTCTGAGCCGTGGAGCTGGGTGTTAACACAGCAGCCCACTGCTTGGCTGGTTGGTCGGTTAGTTAGAATGACTAACATGACAGTCTGTTCAGTTCTGTTGTAAATCTACAGGCCTCATGAACTTCGTTACGCCTCACCGTCCCCCCTCCTCCGTCCGATCAGTCAAAGACAGCTGGGGCTACACAGAGGCCATGACTGCTCCCTATTCACTGCATTCAGCATGGTGGCAGCCGCGGCAGCACAATAGACTGTGTGCCTGCTCCTTTTGTAGAGCCAGGAGAACTGCCTCATTTCTTGTATTTTTTATTTTTTTAAGAAGTCTCTGCTTTATTTATCAAATTTCTAACTCCTCACGATAGTGGAGTGAGCAAGTTTATGATTATAATTAATATTTAGATATTAGCTCTAGATGAATTCTTTGTTTTAATGACTATATAAATTTTGCATTTGAAAAGTTTAAAAAGTAGAGTTTTAAATATTAAAGTTTGGATAAAGCAAGGGGGTGAGAAAAACAAACTAATTAAAAACAATTGACAAGGTATATGTAGATCGGCAGTGGAATAGTTCAATACAGCAGTGGCGCTTCAGTAAAGTAAATTTAATGCCAGCTTTGTTTGCACGTGTGAAAAAAGTACTTCTAAAAACATTGAAGTTCTCCTTTTCAGGCCAGCTTTGTTTAACACCTCCAACTACACAAGACAGAAATAATTATTATACAAACTTACAAAAAACATGTTAGGTTACCGTAGGTACCCAAAAAGGGAAATACTCATAGATGCCATACCTTGAAAAAATACAGCATATTTTTCTACAAATGCAAGTGGTTACAATAGATGGAAGCATAATAATAATAATAATAATAATAATAATAATAATAATAATAATAATAATAATAATAATAATAATATATATTCTGTAGGCAAATCTCAAGCAACTCAGAACTTTGACATTCACACACAGTTTTATACTTTCATACCAGAGGTTCTATGATAAAGTCTCACTACAGGATATCTTTAGAATATCTTCACAGTTACTCCTAGTCTTGAGAATGCTGTTTCCCTGCTGCAAATTTCAGAGAGAACAAAGCATTTTCCAGAAAAGTAAAACACAAGTCATATTAAAAACAATTATTATACACACTTTTCTGTATGGCACAGTATCTAAAGGACCATTGTTAATGATATGCAGAGAAACATCCTCCTTGAAATTCAGCCACTTAAGAGACACCTGTTCACAGCAAGCTTGACGACCGGCTTTACTGATTATGTCTTAACACCTGTACAATAGAATAGAAGTGTGAGAGGAACAAAACTTGTGTTTCAGTTTGCTACAAGGCAAATTATTTAACGTCTCGATGCATCTAAATTATTTACTATAACGTATGTATGGTATTCAAAGCTACAATAGAATTGAATCTATTTGGTGCTCATTGGGAGAAAGAATGACACTCAGTTCATTGGTTCTATCCTATTAAAATAGCAAATAATTTAAATGTGCATTATGAGAAAAATATTAATGTTACAGTAAAGAGAAAAGCTGCACAGAAGACATAGCAGCCAGCATATGCTGAAGGTGAGCCATGCGTGTCAGCTAGGTTAGGCAGCAGTAGGTCATTTCCATAAGGTGCTGATGGAGCAGGTGATAGGAGGGTGCTGGCATAAGTGGGACAGAGGCAGTGGGGCAGATGGACCTGTCTTGCACTGACCATGTATCTCTGCACCCTGCTAGGGCCCCAGGAGGGGACTGAGCAGGCTCCCAGAAAGGAGGGCGTCCCACTGAGACCCTGGCATTGAGCCGTGCCCAGACTTGGCCTGCACCCATTTCTGTAGCCCCCACCACCGCCACTACATGCTAAATGCTGACCAAGCCCTCAGGGCTCAGGCCAGACTCCTGGGCTAACAATGGCCCAGACAACAAGCTGGTCCATGGGAAGGCCATTCCAAATGAGTGTGCCAGGACTGGATTCTTGGAGGAAGTGTAACAGTACTGCTCTATCAGAGTTGTATATTCAAAATGTCAAGTTGTAATGGCTGTTTTCACTGCTGGGAATGATTGCTACATAGCCACAACTTCATATGCACATGCTTCAAACACCAGAAAATTTCTTTGTTTTTCGTGTCAAAATACTAATCTGTTTATGCAGATGTAACTTCTCATCTTTTTATCTGCTTCTTTGGAGGTCCAGTCATTTTCTGTTATGTGGCAAACACACACAGCTTGAGCTGTGAATTTTCTTTGCAAGGTGACATTTCCTGGCTATGTGCAAATAAAGCACACACAGAAATGCTGTCACACACAAAGAGTGAGGTGGCTATCTGTGCAAGAGATGACATAATTTTCTGTTAAATACAGAGTTTGATCACAGAAAAGTAGTGCAACATTTGGTGATTGCCCTCACTGAAAGCTTTTGGGTAACATGGAAAGATTTGAAGTGGTTTTAAATAAAACACTATGGGCTTATGTGAGCATGTGTGAGTAATATAGGTAGGGGTTCTATTTTCAAACTATTATTCTCCGGTCCAAACTCAATTTGCACCACCTTCATTTACAAGTTGTTTTTATTGACCCAGAGCTGTATGAAGCTTGGTTAAATCATGAGGGAGGAGGTTGGTAGGGGGCTACAGAGTAGGAGATTGGCGATAATTGGTTGAAGGACAGTATACAGTAATAAAGGGTCTAAATAGCCAGGCTTGAGTGGTTCCTGTCATATTTTACCACTTCTATTTCCATCCCAATTAAATCCTGTTAAAGCTGCCATGATGAGAAAATGGAGGTGCAAAAGATGTGGAATAGCTGACATCAAAGTCATGCTCTGCTGTTATTTATGTGACTCCATTTGAAAGATATTTATTAGAAGATTCAAATATTTATTCAGAACAAATACCCATTAAGAATGTGTGCACATATGCTTGCATTACAGGATTTATAGAGTACTGAGCGTTATTTGACGTGATGCTTCTGATTATAATATGGATTAGTTTACCTCATTTTTGCACCCACATCTCAACCAAATAAGAATATAAGGGATGGATAGAGAGACAGAGATTGAGTGGCAGACTGATGGGTAGATGAGATCAGAAGGACTGGATGGAGATAGATCTCTAGAGATATCCACAAGCGCTGTCATCCCATGATGAGCCACCCATAATCCATGAGGACGACTCGGTCTCATTTCAAAGTAAGATGGAGGGTTGCATTCATTCCACCCGACTGAAAGGAGATGTGATTTAACTTTTGAATGTGAGAGCATGTGCTAGCCCTCCCCACTTTCAGTTCAGATGAAATTGGCTTTGGTGCATTAGATATTCTCCTGCTGCCCAGCGGACCATGCTGGTGCAGAGTTTTGTCACATTGTGAAGGCTGAGGAATAAGTACACCTGCACGGCTGGAGGGCATGCCCGTACACGATGCCACAGCAAACACAGCAAACCTGGTATGAGTTAAGTTATCCCCTCTCAGTCAAGTCTTTATATCACAACTCCATCTGCAGCAAGATCAATCAAGAGCTATTATACAAATTAAATGAATAAAAAGCAGACTCAAACTGCAAATTTTTCATTTTTGCATGATATACCATCCACCCCATATTATTTTATATTTTAAAAAATGTAGGTGTTTTTGTAAGTGTGAGTGTAAGTGGTGGTGATCTTTCACTTCATTTTCTGTGTGATGTCACTTTAATATGGTAATGAATGTAATTATTATGATTTTTCAGTGAAAAAGAAAATGGTTGCAAGGATGATATAGCAGAGGAATTGTAGGGTGTTACTGTAAATATCAGGGCAGCACCTAATGATTTTTTATTATTATTATTGAAGCTATTAATTATGTTTTTCAATCAATTAAATCATCACTTTTTCTATAAAATCTAGAAAAGTGACTAATGCCCATCAAAGATCTAAAATCCCAGGGTGACATCTTGAATTTTTTTGTATGTGTGTGTGTGTTTCTGCTCAACAGTGAATTTACAATAAGAGATTTAATTTACATTGATATGAAACAGAAATGCAACAAATCTGCTGAATTTCTCTGTAAACTGGAACCATCATATGTTTGGTATTTTTACTTCATAACTGGCTAATCATATAACCAATTATTAAAATTGAGGTCGATTAATTTACTGTAAATTTGCTAACTGATTAATTGCAGAATCATTTTAGCATTGTTATGTGTGGCGCTGATGTCTGTGAGTATATGCAGAGGCCACAGCTGAGAAGTGTGGTTCCCCTCGTTGTCAAAGCAGGAGTCCTACTACAGGTTTGTGTTTACATTTCCCTTCGAGTGTTTCCCCCCACGGTGCTCCATCCAATTCTCCTCAACAAGGGAACATGAGGGAGCGGTCTAAAAAGAGAGTGGGCTCATGAATGGAAGGGGACAAATTGACATGTGGCGTTTTGTGAGGTAAGTGCCCAACCTCTCGACCGCTGATTACCATTCGCTAATGAGCACCCCAGTTTTCTCTCTCTCTCTCTCTCTCTCTCTCTCTCTCTCTCTCTCTCTCTCTCTCTCTCTCCAGAATGTTCTTTCTCCTCTGCAGCTTTGTACAGGCCTGGAGTGGCCAGAGGACCATAGGTACGCTGTTAATAGGGAGACGCACACATCAGTAATTAAAGCAGTAGGGGGCCTTGTACGGACCCCTGATGTACTATTCCGACTCCCTCCAATCCACTTTCCTTTAAAGTACTCCCTCCCCTTGTAATTCAGTCCTGTCTGCCGAATTGATCATTGTGCAGGGCCAGTTTTGCCCCAGGCAGTTTTGTCACTTTCTAATGATGCCTTTCAGAGAAGCAAGGTCTGTGTCCCGCCAGCACCAGGACCAGTTGGAGCCAATCACTGTCTTCACACCAACCTTACTCTGTCAAATAATAAGCCTCGCATTTAGCCACATGCATACCCACTCACATATAGCTATACTCAGAAACGCAAACCTCATCCATCACTGTGTCCCCTTGCTGCAATTCTGTCACTATTTCTTTTCAGTTTTTCACTCTCTCCATCCATTTCTTCTCTTTTTCTCCTCCCCATAAAAACAATCTGAATCTTACCATCATTTCATCCAGTCCATCTGCCTCTAATCCATTAGCAAATCACACTGGACTGAACCTACAGACAGGGTTGTTAGTGATCACAGGTCCTTTGGCTTATTAAATCATATTACTGAAAACAAAATGAGGTGGAAGCGATGTCCAACTGATGTGTGATAACTGTGCGACATGGATAAAAGGGATGAAATGAGGACCATAAAAATGAACTGTGTGTGTGTGTGTGTAAGAGGATATTTGCGCCATAGAGTTATTTGCTACCTTATTTTAAAGTCAGTTTTAAATGGCACCCTGATTTTCTACCATAATGACTTTCATGAAACTGTCCTCAGGTCTTTGTTGAATATTATCCTCCTGTCCCTTCCTTCAGAGTGTCAAATAAAGCAAAAATGAAAACAATTTACACCTAAAACAAAAGCACCCCTGAGAAGGCAGTTTGTATATTGATTGGGTCATCTAATCAAACATGACAAACTTGTGTGTCATGTCTAGGGGCACCACTTGCCCCTATACATGTTCAATAACATCTCTGTCACATCATACATCTGTAATTTCAAGGGGCCCCACCCAGTTTTGGACACCTTGAATCATTCAAGGTCCCCCTTGCCCAAGGGCATCCCAGGTCATGTCTGTGTGTCCCTAAACATGTGGTTCCAGACAGTTTATTGGGAATGTCTCTCACTTCTGTTGGGAGAACTCATTTGATGTTACCCTCTTAAAGGAGTATACCTGTGATTTTTATGTTTGAGCCCAATATATACAACCCGCATACATGTTGCATTACTGCCAGCTATATTAGAATTTTTTCCTACCTTTCAGACTGCCATTGGTTTTGGTTCATACCAGTACGCTATAAAAATCAACTTGTAGAGACTTGAAAAGTGTTTGAAATAGGTGCAGGCCTGGTAATCTCTCACAGTGAACAAGATGTATATTAATTATTTTTGTTGAAGTAATTTAATTTAACCAGTCCAGCACAGAGCTACACAGAAGAAAATGTATGTCTCTTCCAGGAAATATCAGAGAAATTAAAACAATCATGGCTTCTACTATCATGCATACGTGTAAGCAGTGAAACATTTAATTTAAGGTGAGTGTATCACCTGAACATTTGATTTTGAAAGATTAGGCAATTTGGCAAAATAACACAAAAACTAAAAGGCGGTTATTATGTTTTGGAAAATGGTTGTCAGTAACGTAACATGTATGCAGGTAGAATTTGTTGGGACTCAAGCATGCAAAAATCACCATGGTCCTTAAAGATGACAGGGAACTTTATAGCAAATCTTACATTTTGCAGGTTATGGAATTAATTAACTAAATGAGTCTGACTACATAGTGTGTAATGTTTTGAGGAATGATCCAAAGTTTATTGGAGAACTATTACAATATAATGCAAATATATATGATTATGTTAATTGTGTATTATTTACACTTTCATCTATTCTACAGAGACAATGAGCTACAGAAAATCCTCAGGGTCTCAAACAGCAGTGTTTCCTCTCCATACGCTGACACCAGTCATGTTTACAGTTAATGGTGGTGTGCCATACACTATGTAATTAAAATAACCCAGTGAAGGTGTTTAACATGGCATTCATTGGCTCTCTGAGCCACGTTTGTTCTGTTTCCTGTCCTGCTGAGCTCCCCCTTATCTCTTAGACCCCCTTGAGTATGGCATTTTACATTTCTGTTTGTTAAACTGTCAACACATCCACTGGCTGTACTAACGTGTGATTTAGCGCCAACAGAGAGGAGGGATGGAGAGTGAGAGAGAGACAACTGCATGAGATCTTGCACATTCTCAAAGTGGAATATTTTTTCACTGTTACCCCCCCTAACCCCCACCCCCAACAATGCCTTGAAATGTTTTTATACTCCATAACAATCATNGTTACCCCCCCTAACCCCCACCCCCAACAATGCCTTGAAATGTTTTTATACTCCATAACAATCATATGGTCTCTTGCCCTTATGTTCTAATCATTTTTAATGCTTATCATTGATATTTTCATGTCACCTGTTCTGTTTTTTTATGTAATGTTATATTTAATCCAAATTTGATATTGGGAAATTACAGCTTTTGTGTGTGTGTGTGTGTGTGTGTGTGTTCTTTGTGTATTGAGACACAAATTAAACATAAAAAGAAGCTTTGTATTTTATTTGTTATCAAAGAAAATTATTTGCTATCTGAACTTTTAATCAGCCTCTACAAGGTTCCTGGGTTCTGCTGGCAGAGAATATGTTCAGAAATTAATTGGATTAATGTGTGGAGCTGATTTTTGTGTGAAATTTACACCTGTCACACTCATCCCAAATCAGACATCACCTGTCATTGCTAATAAGTACCTGGGGGTAGTGGTGGCACCTTAGGGCTGGGAAAAAAACAACAACAGCATATCCTATGCTGAGTTTCCTTTTGCACCTTACCTATTTCCTGTATGTACACACAGTCACATAGATCGCAAAAAAATACACACATATGCACTTCAGTTCAAAATTAGTTGTTGAGACATTTCAGTCAATTAATTTTAATAGAAATGTATTTTGGAACTCATCATATGTGCCCGCAGAAACAGAGGAAATTGAAATTCTACGTTTTAATCATAGAAATACTTAATCCTAGCTCTGGTTTTGAGATTTTCTTAACTTTGCTTTCCTTTAATTTACACCTCTGTTTTGCAGCTGTGAGGGGAGAATTCAGTTTTTCCCTTTGGAGTGAGGGGCATTGGCAGCAGAACGTTAGCTCATTTTAACGGCCAGTGTAATAATCTGTGCACCAGAGGGCCTCCGTTGGAAGCGCTACTTTGCACTAAAGCACTGGAGACTCCCCTGTCAATAGCGAAACAGTCACTTCATTATAGCTTCACAAGTCATCCATTTATTATCTATTGGCCCCATCAGAGAATGACAGAGCAAAGGATCAGATGTTACAAACTATTAATCAAGGATGCACCGTTGTGTCAAAATGTAATTTTCTGCTGAGGTGAAATGAATACTGGGCTGGAGATGTAATTGTTTGATTTGATAATAGAAGTACATAATGTGCCCAGGGACATTTCCAAGCATGCGCTGCTGTTCACAAATAGCTGCTGCTTGAGTCTGAGCTCATAATGTTTAAATTTAAGATAACAGGCTTTACTAGGATATAAAAAACAGAAGTGAGAGTATGATTGGTGAGTTGTTCAAAATGGGAACTTCAATGGTGCTAAAACACACTTGCAGCAAAAAAAAAAAAAAAAAAAAAAAAGCAGATGATGATTAGTTAAACAATTGACAAGTCCAGAGAAACTAATGGAAACCGATAAATTTAAAAAAAAAAAACGTCAACATATTTTCTGTGCCTTTGATGATTTATTATGTTACAATATATTTACTTTATACTGTTGACTATTGGTATTACTGATATTTTTAACATTTAATGGGATATTTACAATATATATGTGTATGTCTATCTGAATATGTATTGTTTTTGATGAAAAAAAAGGAGTTACTAATTGCATTTTTGGAGAAGTCATTTTGCTGATTTGCCAGTTGAACTGGATATCTAATCAGTCAATAAAATCCTCCGCTTAGAATTTCTTTAATCAACTTAAAAAAATGTCTTTAGTAGCTACTCAGGCGAAGAAAAAAAAATTTAAAAGAGATGGCACAACACTTCTGAAGGCCTGAATGTGTGAATCCACAGACACGTCTGCATGAGCGTAGTGGCTAAGTGCCGATTATAGTTGCACCAAATGTTGAATAGGACTTTCAAAAACACATTCATGGGAAGCTGTGAGAAATTCACTCACACCAGCAAATGCAAAGCTGACCACAGCCAACAAAAGGAGCAGAGCAAAAAAGCCACAGTAGCACACAGGCAACTGTAACTGAAGAAGAGGAAGGGAGATGCAGAACACCCAAACAGAAAGAGACAAAAATAAAGATAAACGACTCTCATCACAGTTTACAAAATTTTGTACAGATTTAATATCAGAGACAGTTTGCAGAGGAGGGAAGTGTTGTTATGGATGTGATTTTTTTTTTTTTTTTTTTTTTTACCAAATAAAAACCTTCAGCGAACCAAACAAACCAAAAACTAGATGCTACTCAAAGACAAAGGTCTCTGTCTCTCTCTCTCTTTCTCTCTCTCTCTCTCTCTCTCTCTCTCTCTCTCTCTCACACACACACACACACACACACACAACAAGCAGACAGAGAAACAGCGCAAGACCCCGTCAAACCCCTTTCACATGTAATGATTATTCCCCTTCATTAAAACTGCTAGTAACCCTGTTAGACTGGAATAGACTCACTACGGGTAATCGTGAAAACACTTTTAATCAACGCACAGCAACAGTAGAGACCTTGCTAGAATGCATTCACTCCAAATAAAGCAGCCTCTTTATAAACAGGCGCAGCAAAACAGCTAAGACCCTGATAAGACTCCTCACACTCTCCATGGCGAAACCTGCCTGTGAATGTCTCCTGACAGCTCCTTAGCCCTTGTTAGAGAGAATCACTTCCTAATGATTCAACCCAGCTTGGAAACATCAACACACACCAAGTAACACTCGGGCATGCAGTTTTGCATCAAGTAATGTAGCCGAAGCACATGTGCAGTGTGTGTGGTTGACTTGTTTTATTGCTGTGCAACGGCAGCTTACAGGAGGAAAGTTGAGGTCAGCATAAGCAAAGAGTTAGAGTAAAGATGGAACAATTTTACCAGCACAAAGTAAAAAACAAAAAAAAATAAATAAATAAATAAAATAGAGGAAAAAAACTGTTGGTCACATATAGCATCATATTTTCTTAATAGTTTCTGATATCTCATTGAAATAAAAATAGCCAGCTCCAATAAAGTTCAGAAATTGATTTCATTTATGTTGTAAATTTTTCAAACTGGCTCACTACAGCAATAGTAAACAGTTGGTGAATATTTAATAACCTTAACAAAACTAATTGGACTGTATTTCTTTTACAATTCACACCCATAAAAAAAATTCTTGCCATCTCTTTGCACACTGTGACTTGCTCCTAGGTGCACGTACACACACACACACACACACACACACACACACACACATACAGGGCAGTTGACACATGGTATATCAGCAGGCGCGGTTCTTTTGTCCTCTTGCTAGTTTTAGCAGCACCATTACTGTTGGAACACATTGCGCTTTTGTCCTGCACGAATATGATGCCAATTTAAAAGCAATTGAATTTGTATTTATTTGATAAAAGAATCCAAATATAAACACAAACACTTCTTTATCTGTTGTTCTCCTGCTTTAGTTGTTATTTAATTGCTATTTAGTTTTATTTTTTTTCTGATGCTTTAAATACCTAAAGACCAAAAATAAATTCATATTTATTTATCATACCGGGGAACACAGTATAGTGATTCTGATTCTGAAAGAGAAAGTGTTCACTCTATTTTCCATTTTCCATACAACAATGACAACAAAAATCATTGTATGCGTAAGATTTTTGCAGGGTCTTGCTGTGTGACACAGAACTGTTCATGCTGCCATGTTGCAGCAGTCGTATTTTGGTGGTGATGATGATGATCTTGAACATGGTGTTTGAACTTTGCCTGAGCTGTCAGTCATTCTGGGGTTTGAGTCATGGTGATGATTTTGACATTTTGATAGGTATGATTCAGTACTGAGGAGCAGGCATACATGTGCACAGACACAATCATACAAATGTAAAAACCTGATAGCATTAAAGGTAAAGGAAAAGCGCTAATTGTCAGGTTTAGTCTGGATAAAATTTTGAAAATCTATTCTAAATAAAAATCACTCTGAAAATGTTCAAAATACACCTCAACCTGAGCTAATTTTCTGTTTCACTTTCCTTTTTCTCCTGTTCAGGGATGCTACCTAGTGTCTCTTCTGAAGATCCATCTCATCCAACACTAGGTAATCCCACAGATGCTGTCACTCTTTTAGTCTGGGTGTGAGAAATAAGGTGGCCAAAATACTACTCTGCAATCTAGCTGGGCTGGTGTGCATCATCAGAGAGATGTGCTGGTAGTCACCACAACTTCACCAGACAGCCCTGTGACCCATGGCCGTGCGTCCTCAACTGTCTCTTCATTTGTCAGACGTCTCCACACTGTGGTGGAGTGGCTGCAGAAAGGCCTGACACTCGGTTTGCAGGCTGGGCTAACGAAAACACTCAGGAAAAAGCAATAAGGTCAAAACACTTTGTGTCACGTGGATGATGTTCACAAATGGATGCCACAGGATCTCCAAAATATAAAGGCAGATGTGTCTATTTTCACTTGTATCTATTGGCAGTGAAGACAGATTATGAAATAGAGGCTCCATCCAATGCTCTGTGTGTGAACATCTCTGCGCAGATTCCATGGCGGAAGCTTTTTCTGTCCGCATTCCCCACATGCTCTTAACAGCACTCTTAACACCTACTATTATATATTTATATAAAAAATGAAAACACTGTTGAATCAAATTACTTACATCTTGCATCAGTCTGTAAAAGCATAGCATCTTGACACTGGCTTTTAGTGAAGGATGCAGCTTTCCAAGAGTGTGGCATGCCGTGACAACAGAGGAGAGCAGCTTTACTATATCTCAAGTTCACTCTTTCAATTTGGTAATCATTCAAAGGGATGGATGTTGTGTAGATTAGGGGTGCAGCACTGACTAAATCTACAATTCAAATGATGGATTTATTACTTAAAAAGTAAAAAGGCAATAAAGCATTAGTGTAAACCTTCTAAAATCACCAGCAATCACCATCACAGTATGGAAATATAGTTAAAACTGTAAATGTGTTTTTATTTGAATTACACCAAAACTCACAAAACAGAAACCCCATTACAACTGAGTGAACTTTACAAATGTAAGAGTGCATTTTGGTTATTCTTTTGATTCAAAGTCTCAAAGTGCCCCCTAGTGGGTCTTTTCTGTCTCTGCTCATCTTTTGGAGAAGCATTGACCCTGGAATAAGGTCGCAGTGACTGACTGTGCTAATTGGGGGGTGGGGTGGGGCGGTGTGCATTTTCAACATGGGATCACAGCATAACACTCAGCGTCAAACAAACTGGAGAGCATTAGCTGTTTCCTGCACTATAACAAACTGCAAAGTGTCTGGTGGTGTTTAGGTAAACTGGTGTGACGGTAAACTGGCTTCCCAGTACAGAGATGCTGCAAAATAGTGGAACAGTGGCAGTTAACATAAAAAAAAAAAACTCTATCCACATCATATATAAAATGGTGTTAAAATAACAGTCATATTGAAAATGATTGCAATCATGGTAGCTTCACACATTTAGTTCTCTTTGTGAAAATTTCTTGCTCTGACATATGTTTTTCCACACACAGTTATCTCACACTTTCTCCATTTGTATTACACAGAATGTGTATTGCTGTTATTCAAGCCACATGGATAGCAGGGTAAAACTGGACATTCAGAACAGGGGAGCCTCCAACCACATTCAAGCACCTAACATTCCATCTTTCCAACTCTCCATAATTCCTTTACACACAACACAACCTGGCAGGTTGTCCCACTGGCTGGCCCTCATGGAAAACAATCACCAGAAAGGCGGAACAACAATACCCAGAAAACATCTGCTTGTGCCAGCTGGGGCCACTGGTACGTCTGACTGTGTGTCCCTGCTGGCTTATATAAAAGACACATGCCTGCCTGGAGACACTGAGGAACCCAAGTGTACATGCTGCCTTGTAGAGGGCTGAGCCTCCTGCTCCAGCCTGCTCCACACTGCGCCTTACCCTCCACCTGTCAGTCCACCTGCTTATCTTAATGCCTGTCTGCCTTCTCTGGCAAGGCCAGTTCAGTCAAAACAGATGAAGGCCTGCCTGTCAGAGCAGTTGTTCATTTTGGTGAATTCCCTTCTGCTTGGATGACACATTCCACCAGTATGGTTCCTAAGTTGAGGCAGACAGACAAGCGATGATTGTGGTACAATGGGCCAGCACCCACATGATGCCTCCCTCATGCTATAGCTCAGCCAAGCAGATGGGAAGGCCCATCTTTAATGTGAACACTGCTCACATCAAAGAGTGCTGCAGCCTGCAAATAATTACATGTTATAGAATAAACATGCATATACCATATACCATACTGTGGCAAGTACTGGACACTCATCATCATCATCATCACACACACATAAAACCACTAGGCAGGCAGGGCCTATTGTTTTATCTCACAGAATCCCAATTATCATTCATTCAAACATCAATTGTGTCGTTCCACTTCCAACAGTTTTTTTTTTTTTTTTTTTTTTTTTTTGAGTTAATGTTGCCACCTTGTGGCTATGACTGCAGCTTACTGAACATTTCCCCACAGCTCACTGTGGCCAGTGAAGTATAAAGGAAATAAAATGTTACTTTTCAGTTCAGGACCAAAAAATGACAGAAAATAAAGATAAAAAACTTAAAAAAGTTTCCTCATAGCGCTGTTATTGTTTTTGTTGCAATGTATTAATAGTTATTATTTTAATTTTTATTAATTATTAAATAGTTTTTTAGGTAGCTAAATAGCCTTCCTCATAGAGTTGTTAATTATCTACTGTGGAAATGCTGGGTTCTCCTTAATACTGTGCACGTTATACAGTAAGTACAGTATATTTTCATCCAGCACTTGCACTGCCTGTTAAACTGACTGATCCTATTTGATCTCCAACCGGATAGGTCGGCCCCGCCCACCCTGTTGCCTTCAGGATTATAGGAAATATGGGCATTCATGAAAGACCGAAACAAAGTGATTATAAATTACCCAAAATGTTTAGGTGGAGTGCATGTAGCATTTAACTTTACAATTGTTCATTTAGCAGACAAAACATATACATCTGATATAATAACTTAAACAGCATGGTACCAAGAATAAACCCTTGGACACAGGGAGAACAGGCAAACTGCACACAAAAGCGGCCTAAGTTTGATTTATAGTACGGACCTGCAGTGATGTGACGATGTTAACCTCTGAGCCGCTTTGACTCCTTTTCACTCTGCATGACAAAGACACCTGATCATAAATTACTTCATTACAGTAATGTATTGTAATAAGACCAAACTGCAAAGATATGCACTTTATAAACACATAACAGGAAGATAGTTGAAGACATGAGTTTTTGAGCAGGCTAAGGGCATCAAAGTGGATTTACTCCACTTGACTGCTTAGTGTGTAAGCAGTAGCTTTACACACTAAGCAGAAATGGAGCAATTAATGTCAAACTGATGAATATAAATGCAATATATTGTTAGTTGCTTTATGTTCTTCTCCAGGTGTTAACTTTGTGTCACTCATCGTACAGTCAGATTATCACAGACTTGTAACACGATTATATTACTTTTTGACTGATGGAGAAAGGGTTGATAAGAGCTGATAGGACTCAACTGTACTGTCAACGTGTGACAGTAAGGCAGGGGTGTAAAATTCAGTCCCAGAGGGGGCCAAAATTAAAAATTGGGTCGAAGTTGAGGGCCAAACAGGGTCAACCTTTATTGAAAACAGACTTAAATTAGCCTCGTTTTCAGCAGAGGTGTTATGATAAATTATTCATACACTAATATGAACTTCACTTTAACCACTGCTCCCAAGACATCTTATAGAATTCAGAACAAACCAGAGGTATGGAAAAAAAACAGACAAATGAGAGATCAAATTCAAAATAAATAACCTTTTTTTTATGTCTTCCTCTCTATCAGTAGTGTTTCACTGATTCATTTCCTATGAAAAAGTTTTATCACAGGCATCACAAACAGCCAGAAAAATGATTTTTCTCAAGGGAAAAATCACTCTTTGTTTTTCATTAACAACGCCAACAAGCAAAGGGAGAATAATATTTTAAATGTGATCATGCCTTCTTATGTTATATTCTTTAATTCAGAATATCAGAACATCAGCTCTGCACACAAGGCAAACAGGTTTATCCCTAATGGCAATGGAAAGCCTGTTTTCAGAGTCCACCTCTGGCTGTTTGTTCCTGGCTAAATTAAAGTTCATTAAAAGTGACTGGATGGGCATGGAAGGGAGGGGAGCTGGCGCCTGCAGTGCATACCGGCAGGAGAGTTATTATAGAAATATTATCTCATGGGCCAGATATAATTGTACCATGGACCGGATGTGGTCCATGGGCCTTGAGTTTGACATATGTGAAGTAAGGAAACCCAAAACGCTTAAAGCAGATAAACGCTAGGTGGAGCTACAGAGCTGAGTGATAATTCTGGGCTCCTCACTTGGGCCTCTGAGGAAAGCTGAAAGTTTCGAGGAGCACCTGAAGGCATCGTTTGTTGACACGGGCTGGGTAACCGGGAGGCGGGAGGAGGTTTGTTTGGTGACAGCAGCGGGGTTTGTCGGTTGCGTCCTCACAGGTGACTGAGTGACAGCAAGTTTGGACTGAAGAACTTCTTTCCACACCAAATGAACCTGTTTGCTGTTGTGCCTCAGACCGCTTTCCGCGTCAGAGCGACAGCAGAGATGTAAACTGCAAACTACATTACAACACTACCACATCTTCCTCCTGACATGCGTCCGACATAACGAGGAGGAGAACTCACCGAGGTATTTCGGCATTCTTTAGCGACTTGTTTATGTTAGTGTGTCGCCATAAGCAGACACCATTACCGTCCTCAGCCGGTCAAACAGCGATAAGCCCTCCTTATGCTCTCCCCAACTCGTTCGCAATCATTTTTAGCTTGAATAATGTTAGAAAATACTGCTTATTGGAGCAGTTTTAGCATGAATTCTCGTCCACATTGGTAATTAGCTTCATGAGGTTGAAATGAAGGTGAAGCAGACAGATGCACATTAGTAACTCAGGAAGGAGACAACTTCGAACGTTTTTTGACCACGTATTGACATTTGACCTTATTTTATGGATATAAGTGTTAATTCTGGTACAAATACGTAAAAGACACAGCTTTATTACATAGCTGACTCATAATAATGACAAAAAACAAGACAAGACAAAACAAAACAAACACCAATGATGCAGTCCAGTGGTTCTCAAACTGTGTACCACCGGTGATATATGAAACGCCCCCTGGTGGTAGGTCAGAAATTTCTGCAATGAAGTAAAAACATGAAATTTGTGGAATTTTGTTATTGTGAAAATTTCCACAAATAAAATGGGTTTCATTAAAAAAAATTAAATTTAATTATTCTTTCTTAATTATGAAGTTATAAATAGACCAGTCCCATCAAGTTGTCAGTATTCATGCTCAGAGTGTAAACTTCTCAATTTGTGATTTTCCTTGGAGCTTGTGACATGTTGGTCAGGTGGTACTTACATTTGTTTTTTCTGGTTCCAGACTACAATGGTACTCGGGAACCAGAGTTAGCATGGGCCAACAGGCATAGTCACCTGTAATATTAAAGGGGGAACTCTGCCAATTTTGCAGATCACATTCAGTTTGTTGGTCATGGGGAACATTTCTTGGTGTGTGAAAACTGTAAAAAGACTTTTGTGGCTGTCGAGGATGCATTATGTACAAGGAAATGGACCCTTTTGGCTTCACAAGGATGATTTCCTGTTGTTGCTAAAGACTACAAAACTGAAGCATAAAATGCCACTAAAGGTACTCCTAGAACTTTTTCGAAAATCCAACCCCCTCCAGCTTCTACAAGTGGCTTTATTTTCAAATTTATTGTTTGCAGCAGAACACATAGCAGCACTTATGATGTCATGAAGGTCACTTTTCTCGACTGTTAATGGCGTCCTCTGCAGCCCCTAAAGCCTTTATATAATAGAGTTGTTTTCACATGCTGAGTCGTGCTCCCATGACCTTTAAACTGAATTTGATGTGGAAAATTAGCGAGGCGCTCGTTTAAGGAGCCAAGTTTTGTAGCTTTGCATTGCTGCTCTCAAGTCTGCTCAATGCGCTCCATCATTAAGCTGCTTTGTAAAAGGTCCTTCAGGACATGTATTTATGAGGCAACTCATCTCAATTCAGAGAAATAACCAATTGACCTCATTACTTATTGAAAGCGCTAGAATGCAGAATGAAGCAACTCAGAGCTAAACATGGCCATGTCGCTGAACTCTGTAGCATAGTTTTTGATCCATCCTTCTCCTGAGATGACCTCTCTTTTCTTGATTTGTCTCTGATTGTATGTTTGGAGACCTAAAAACCCATTTCTGCTGTGAACTTTCCAACTAATAAAATGCAGTGGCAAAGTGCATGGCAGTGTGAAGGTGTATTAAAAACATACTTAGTATAGCTAAAAAGCATACACCAGTTTCTAACACACAGGGTTTTCATTTTCTCATAGTTATCTCCTTGTGTACTCCCCACCAGCTCAGAAGAAATGCAGAGCAGCGGAGTGCATACATACTGACTGCTTGTTTGAGTTTTTTGGTTGACAGGGTGTGAAAACATCTCTTTAAATCATTTGTTTATATTGTGTTTTCCTGTCTTTTCCTCTGCTGTATCAGTCTTGAATAGTGTGGAGGAAGATGGAGGTCCAGAGTGGAGTTCAGCAGGCAGAGGCTCACCCCTTGGGCTGTCCTCGGTCAGGGGCCGACCAGCAGAATGAAATGGAAGACAGACAGACGAATGGCAGCAGCAGCAGCAGCATCAGCAGCAGCAGGCTCTCTGCTGACAGCCACAGCAAGGACACTCAGCCAGGCAGCCAGAGAGATGACAAAAAAGTAAGTCGCAGACTCCCACTGCTACATCCACAGCTGCTACGCCTCCATGTGTGTGTGTGTGCGTGTGTGTGTCTGGGTGTGTCTGCGTATTTGATGAGTGATGAGATCCTGTGTGTCTCCAGAGCTATTCTGGGTAATACGTCCTGTACTTTCAGAGGGAGAAATGCTCATTGTGTTTATTTCTGAGTGTGGCATGCTGAAAGCCAAGCTGCACGTTTCACTACGTAGTTGGGGACATTGATAACTGCAGACAATTGAAGGTTATCCAGTGCTGGAGTGAAATTGCTGCTTGTAAGAGAAGTGAAACTGGGTAGTGTGCTTTGGTATTTCTTTGCCTTGGTTTCAAAGGAAATAACTTATGCATTGTTATGTTGCCATGAGAATGGTTTGATGCACACACTGCAAACCACAGCTGTGATCTCCTCATTCATGCCTGCTTACGACTACATACAGACTCAAGTGATTTTTGCAGACTCCATGTATGAGTGCAGATTCTCAAACATATCAACCCTCTGCCATCTTGGCACCCTCAGCACGTCCAGAGTGACAGTGAAATCCTTGCTGGCTGTCCTCCATCTTCAGGATGTCAATCACACTTCTCTGGCAGGAGCCCGAGCCTCTTTCTGTCAATCAGCTCGAGAGGCTCTGTAGGGNTCACACTTCTCTGGCAGGAGCCCGAGCCTCTTTCTGTCAATCAGCTCGAGAGGCTCTGTAGGGCTTGGAGCAGAGAAGAGATAGTGGCAGAATAAACACAACATGGAGATGAAAACTTTCAGCTGATGACTGGAATGGCTGCTATTGGCAGCTCTGAATGGGATGCTTGTCACGGCACGCTGTATCACTTTTGAGTGCTTTGAGCAGAGTTTGGGCAAACAATAATTGACATAACCCCTTTAGGGTCTTTATCTTGGCGAGGTACAGGAGATTCTAAAGCAACACTTTGAGAACATGAAAACTCTTGAAAAAATGAAATAATTTAAATCAAGCAAGTTAAGTTAAGTTTATTTTTGTAGCCAGTAGCCAAAATCACATACAGTGCCTTAAAGGACTGTAAAAGCTCATTTGTTGTTACTGGTAGACTGAATTTTGGTTGTCACATGATTTGCCACAAGTATCACATGACTTCCGTTCTAGAATCCAGTGCAATTAAGTCCAATTAAAATGTGATTTGTAACATCTGTAGTGCTGTGCCTCTCTTGTTTTAACATGAAATCATATTTTATGGGTATTACAAGGCTACATTTTAAAGTGTGATATACATTTTTATCTTTATCTTCCATGATTCTAAATATATTGTGGTATAAATTTTAGGTTATATTGCCCGAATCCAAAGAAACCCCTTCTGTTTGCAGCAGCAGGTGTGCAATTAGAGCTGAACATGGAAAAGCAGACAGTTATGATAAAAGAAAACCAACCTGTAATAAATAATACAAGAATGGAACTAGTGATACTAGTGATCCACGGTCCAGGGTGAAGGTGAAATCCAGTCAGAAGTTCAATGAATTTCTAGCAATAGAAAAAAAAAGTCCATTAGTGAGTGAAGAAATGAGGTCAGGTAGGTGGGGTTCGATTTCAGGTGAAGGATCCATGTACAAGGCAGCTTGGTTCTCACAATTTAACAAAATTGAACTGAGAATCTAGTCAGACAGATTGCAGTTAGGCTTTTCAAATATTCCCATGTTGACTGATATGCCTGTTTGTATTTTCTACTGATGGATATTATTAATACATTATAATATGTAACTTACAATCAGAGATGCAGTAATGATTTTAGCCGCCATAAAAGGGCAACCAGACCACTGCCCCCTTAAACCTGTGTGTATGTGTGTGTGTTTACGGGGGGGGGGGNGGGGGGGGGGGGGGGGGGTAAAGATAGCAAATGAGTGAGATTGGCTTGTTGGCAGGCTTGCCGCTGCCGTGGCATCATCGATTTGTGTGGAGAGTTTATTCATCAAGGTGTCCTCGCTAGATGTGGACCAGCATTGTTGTCCTTGTTAAAGGTGCTTGGCTCAGGTCTGCCCTCTTGTTTATTAGTGATATATCATACAACAGAGAATGAGGTGGCATGGTCTGACTTGTGGGCTCGGCTGTGTAGCTGTGATACACAGGGTCAACCACAGTGCAACTGGCCGTTGCTTAAATTTAAAGGAAGCAGGCTGCTGAACGTAAAATTGCCAGTACCCAGAATCTAAATACCCATCAGCTACTCTCCATAAAGTACCCTTTGGTGAGTACTTAACCCTCAATTGCTCCTGGGTGAGATATTAACCGCTAAAAGAAGAATCATGTGGTTGCCCTGGCAATTTAAGGTGTAAATGTGTGTCTTTTGAAATAGGGCCAGTGGTGAAAAAGAGCTTAATGTTCAGCAAAACTTTTGGATCCAAATGATGTAATCAGAGGTGAGCTACAGTATTTAGGGACACTTACTAAAACTAGTACAATTAATCACTGAATGTTGTATCAGCTCATTTTTTTGTCGAGTCAGGTGACCAATTGCAATCTTGGCTATTAAGGGTGTGTACTGAGGTGTTACTGTGTGTGTAATTGCTAAAAACTGCATGTCTGCAAGTCTAATTATGCGACATCATGTTTTCATTGTTTTACACTGAACATACCCAGGACACGTTGTTTTACTCTATTTATACACATTTTATTTGTCCTATTGTTTTCAGAGGCTGTCTGCTTATTATCCTGAATTGTCTAATAAAGGAAAAAGTCTCGGGGGGATTATTATCTTTGTGTCCCATTTAAGACGATAAAGTGAAGTTTTCCCTCTAAAGACTGAGCAGAAATTCTCAAAGCGGACCCTGCTCCTTAACCTCAACATGATCTATGCAACTTCATTGCGCCCTGACCTCTGTCCTGATCCGTCGGCATACCATGCCGCTATTTGAAGTATAGTACGTGACCTTTAAACCACCCTGAGGGATTTTCAGTTGCGTCCTTCAGCGCAGCAGCGTTGGTTTGTGCTCATTATTCTCAAATTACCGTTGTTGAAATTTCACAGAGCCTCACCTGATCACTGTCACCGCCGAGCTACAGCGCTGAATTTGAAAATTAATCTAATTGGTGTCATAGCAGCCAATGACCTTTAACTCATTAACAGCAATGGAAGCAGAAATAAGTTGGTAAGCACAAAGTCCGTGACCACACATAGCAGTTAGCTTGCTGATTCTGCAGGTTGTGTAATTGGCCTCTATTTTCAGTGTGTGTATGCGTGTGAATGTGCTTGTGTTTCTGTTTCTACGGATGAATTTGTTTAATTTGTTGTATTTTTGTGAAATAGACTCATTCCGTGTTGTGGCGATTTATACCTTCTTTCCTTTTGGAATGAATTATTGAGATTGATCTTTTCGGTGTGGAGAGGAACAGTTTGACAAAGATTATATTTCAGTACACAAATTAGAAATATTTAGGAGCAGAGGAGGTAAATTATAATAAATTGCCCTGACTGAAGATCTTACGTGCACTTCTGATCAGAAAATTAAAGTTGAGCCATTCAGATGATAGTCAGTGAGGATTTCAAGGAATCTGTGTTTTCTGCATGCAGTGAGATCAACTTATGTGAGTTGAAGTCAGATAAGTAGAACCTTCTTGAATTTGTGATGACTTCTCCAGATCTCTTTGAGTGTTTGCCTAATGGCTTCTCACTCATCATGACTTTATG
Organism: Lucifuga dentata; assembly: GCA_014773175.1. NCBI lineage: Eukaryota > Metazoa > Chordata > Actinopteri > Ophidiiformes > Bythitidae > Lucifuga > Lucifuga dentata. The sequence continues at coordinate 30,577 of VXCM01005670.1, forward strand.
ATAAGTGGAAAAGCAGATGGCTTCTCACCTGGCGAGGTAATTTGGCTTCAGTGACAGTGTGACAGGTGAGGTTATTTGCTGCAATTGCTACATTTTTCTATTTAATGAAAGAACATTATTTCTGCTTATTCTCGATAAAAACAACTCCTTAAAAGGTCAGCAATTCAAGCACTGAAGGGTGAACTTCCTATATTTGGTTAATACCTAACACTAACACACAATCTTGATAAAGATGTTCACACAGGCAGGTATTAGCGTAAAATGTATAAAAATGTGTGCCAAGGAAGGTTTTTCCTCTCTCTCTCTCTCTTTCTCTCTCTCTCTCTCTCTCTCTCTCTCTCAGCATAGCTGAAGTGAGCAGAAAGCAGTGAGTTGAAGTAAATGTGGACAGACAGCCTGAACGCCTCTACATCCTCCTTCTTTCACAACTCTACAGATTACTTTGCTGCTAGCTAGCAGAGCCCAGATAATTACCTTGTATTATTTCTCCACGCACACTTTGCTTTTGAAGTTGTGCTGCCCAGATGCCGAGCTGCCTCAGCTCTAATAGCATGACATCGATCCCTCACCCTTCCTCTGGATAGGAACGGTCGGTGGAGGTNGGGAGTGTTTGGGGAAACAAACCCCGCATCAAGCTGCTCCATGTTTCCTGAAGCTGAGTTGAATCAATATGCCTGTATGCCTGATCAGGGAAATGACACAATGCATAAATGGCTGAATTATGCACATTAAACTGCAAATTACAATGTTCTTTTCGCAAGGGGACAAAATGAAATTTTACAATGACTGGCACCTTGTCAAATACATCTAGATGTACCGGCAGCTGCCTAATTTTACTCCCAACAAATTGAACTTGCTGTACCAAAATGACTTCCTCTGTGTGTGTGCAGTTCTAAATCTTTACAATAAAAGGGACCTTTAAAGCCCGTTTTGCCGAGACAATGAATGGCTGCTTTACTCAGCTGTGCTGCAAGGCAAAATAAATTGGGAGAAGCATTGTGAATGTAATAGTTTTAGATACGCTGTGATATCTTAATCCTTTGACAGAACAAATGTTCACGACCGTGCACCAGGCGGTTTTGATGAAAACGCTTTGCAGAGAGGTGGGATGTAAAGTGTGTTGTAAGAAGTCAGAGCTCAAGCATAGATGCATCTACATTCTCATTACAGTCAAACTAATTGTAATTTTTTTCTGATCATTATTATGACTGAGATTTATTTTGCAAAATCTGAAAAGGGTTTCATTTTGTTCTGATTTTGTTGTTTCCTATAAATTAAACTCCAGGTCTGTGTTGGTGGTCTTCATACTGTCAAACATCGACCAAGTATAATTCCAACTTTATCTTGTTTCTACATGATAAGAATAAAATGATGAACAAAATGATGTAGTTACAAGATTGTCACTAGTCCTGTCAGGGTTCTTTATAAAGAACAAAAATGAATATGAAATGAGTATCTTCTTCTTTTCCTTCCGGCTTTTCCCTTCAGGGGTCACCACAGCGAATCATCTGCCTCCATCTAACCCTATCCTCTGCCTC
>VXCM01005671.1:0-50334 GCA_014773175.1 Lucifuga dentata
ATTTATTCGGGCTTGGGACCGGCACAAGGTGGACACTGGCTTGTGCCCCCTTGAGGCTGCATTTTCTGACTGTTTAATATGTATAGGTTAATTTTTATGTCCTTAAAAAGCAAACAACATTCATAAAAATTGTCTGCACAGGATCAAACTAATAACACGCTAGCCCTTTTTGCGCACAGACACACAGACACACACACACAGACTCTTAATGGCAATGGCAGTGGGCACTGACCCCACAAACATTACAATCAGCCTGTACCTGTAAACCAAAGGCCATGGGGCACAAGTAATACCTCACAAATCATACATTGGTCTTTCTGAGCAAACACACTCACTTAACAGACATCAGCATTCAGCAGAAGGTCAATAAATTCAAGTCCTCTCCAATCGGAGGTACGAAGAAATGTCAGATTGAAATGTCAATAACCACGTTCTCTGTATCACTGTGGCCACCAGGACTGTTTTTCTCAGCCCGTCTTTGTCTCTTGCTGAATGACCTGGACTATTTTCATATTCCACTCAGGTACCAGGAAGCTTCTGGATCCTTGAATCTGTTTTGGATCCCTCCCTGTCACGTTGTCCCTCTCATTCTCTCTGTCACTGTGTCAGTCTCTCTTTCTCTTACCCCAACCATATGTTGCATTCCTTTGCTGTCAATCTCTTGGTCGTCCTCACCTATCACTTTGTCTTCCTGTCTCAGTTTCTCTCTGCTCCCCACTTCTCCCACCATCTCTCTTGGATCAGCGCAGCTTTAGTGTTGTCACCTTCCAGCTCAGGTCATGTTTGCTTCTCTATCCCTCTCTCTCTATTCCATTCTTACTCCCTTCCCCCTCACTTTCAACCTCAGCATCTCGGATCAATGCCGGGTTTTGTCATTGTCACGTTCTAGCACAGGCTGTGTTTTATTGAAGCTGTCAAGGTACTGACCTTTCCATGTCCAAAGGAAGAGAGAGGGATGCCAGCAGGTATGATAGAAGGAGAGAGGGATGACCAAGCCGCTTATGATCCTAATCTATCAAAGGGACAGAGTGGAAGGTTTGGTTTACTGTCAAACTTAAGGGTTCTGACACACAGCTTATGCTATTTATTTTATATATATTTATCCTTATTTCATTCCAACTATGGATTTTTTTTTTTTTTAATCTTTTCCTCAAATATCTAATAAAATGGTATGATAAGGAGGCACAGGCACACTTTTGTAAGAGTTCAGGATTCTGTTAATTTTAATTTTAAAAGAAAGCTATTTTTATAATGAAGCCAAAAACATGTAAAATTAAATAAAAACTAACTTTCCCTCAGTCGATATGAATATTTGTTACTGAAAAGGGCAAGGTGCCATTTTATTTTTTTTTCTAAGAGCTGTTTTTTTTTTTATATTGTGCTTCACCACAATTTTCCAAGTCTTCTTAATTACAGCAGCATGTTGTATAAACTGGTGATTCACCCAGTTGCATCCATTTGTTATGTCTGAACCTTTTTCGTTTTATTTCTTTGTCCATGTACCTGTGTAATCTTCAGCTGTTGTGTATTGGATTGTCTTTGTTGTCTGTCTGCTTCTGGGTGTCGTCTTGTAACTTAACATGTCCTGGAGACTCATTTGAGTCCCACTTTTCTACACCTGTGTGACATTTTAGGTCACTCACTATGCTAATTTCAATTCTCAGATGTGCCTTCATCTTTAAGATGACATGCAGTTCATCAAAGGACTTTGAGACATAAGAGGTCTCTGGGGTTTTTGACATTTTCTTAATCTGACTCTAAGAATTATGTAGTTTTCTCTCATAGTGCCACTTAAAGCACCAACATAGTGGGAATACAATGTATGGATGATATCATCACATCACACACTTCATGGTGTCAAAATATTTTTCTCTGTCTTCTTGCAGGCTCTTAATTTTCTAAGTTCACCTGTCTGAGTTTAACCACTCTACCGTTTAAGGTCATCAAGAACAATGATCAGTCAGGGACTTGATGAAGATTGGTATTGTCTGTTAGGTATGAGCAGAATTATACAGTCATCCACTACAATTTTAAAAGCGAACAGCAGACCAGCCTGTGTAAACCGTAATGCCATGGTGGCCCCAGGCTCTGTAGTTTCTGCTGACAATGGGGTTACAGAGGACACCCTCATTCTTTGAAATCACCAGGAGGGCTTCCTCGCCACAGCTCCCGACACACCCACAATGAATTTCCTGAGCAGTACCAGGAAGGGAATTATAGCATGCCAGTGTGCTGTGCCAGCTCTTTAGGGATTTTCCAGAATCTTCACTTGCAGGCAAGATTGGATGTTTCCACTTAGTGATGCTTCTTCTCATCTCAGGGTGGCATGTATTTTTTATTTTTTTTTTTCCTATTTTTAACATAGCAGAGCGATAGAAGAAGAGAGAGAGAGTGCAGAGAATCCTCCTCACTATCAACATTTATGAAGTAATCACTTTCCAGGCTGTTTAGCTTGATGGAGTTTGGAATTTGTCACAACGTATTATTCTTCCAACCTTCATTTGTTTGCTTTTTTACATTTCTTGCTCAGACAGTACACTTAAGATCCAGAGAGACAATAATTCATATTTCAATTTTTTCCTCTAAATTTTAAAAGAATAAAACATAAATTGATACTGTTTGAGGAAACTTCACACACTAGTGGCTTCAAATTGCTGTGAGAGATAACTGCTTGGAAAATATTTAATATTCAAATACCATATATCAGAATTTAAGTCTAGCGTTGGTTATAATTTTGGATAACCTGGCCAAATATCCCAATATCTGTGGAGAAGCAGTTTTTGGATAATATTGGGGAATTTTCCTAAAAATCTGCAGTGGGCTTTAATGGATGGCAGTGTTTTTCCTCTTCTTTCTTTCCTGGCAGTCTTACCTTCAATCTTGCAGCCTTTCTGTAACTTTCATTTATTTAAAGGATTTGAAAGTACACAAGTGGTTGATGTCCTTTATGTCACTGAATAGGTCAGTCTAATGAGCAGTGGGGATAATCAGGATTCTTTTCTCCATTGATTTTTCCCTCTTCCTGTCAATCCGTCTATTTCTTGCTAATCCTTTGTCACAGTCTCATTATGTTCTTTCTTTCTTTCTTTCTTTCTTTCTTTCTTTCTTTNTGCTAATCCTTTGTCACAGTCTCATTATGTTCTTTCTTTCTTTCTTTCTTTCTTTCTTTCTTTCTTTAGTAACTGATCTGTATCTGTGTCCTTCACTGCCACTCAGGTTTGCGTGCGGTGTGTCTAAATGACACTATAATAACACAAAGCCCAAAAAATGGGTCACCTGTTTGACTGGTGTGTGTTGGTCAGTGAACAGAGCAAAGGCTGAGCTGGCTGCATGCAGCTTGGCTGCTTGGCTGGCAACCGAGCCACGACAAGCGGTCTGAGAAGGTGGACATGTCTGGCTTGATGCCATTTTATACATTAGTCTATAATGCTCCTGGCCAATTTTTAAGGCCATCAAAGATATGGCTGTTTGATCAAGATGAGTATGACATCAGACTAGAGGAGGAGGTATACAGGACCCAGTGTAATTCATTTTAAGTAGAACTTTCAGGGCAAAACAGGATCGAGTTGAGGTGATTTAGGCTCGTTTGGTGCTCTTTGCTTGTCTACTTCTGATATCTCCCACAGGCCAGCAGACAGGCTTCTGAGTTGGTCCAGTCACTACTTCATGTGCTACTGGAACAGGGAAAATTCTCCATTTTCCATTTTTTTTCTGATGTAGAAGACAAACGTTCCATCTCCTTCTCTGTCTTTGCATTTTTTTTAAATCGCTAAATAAGGTATAGTCACTGTCAGTTCCTCTCTACCTCTAGTAACAGGCGACTGGTGACCATTTTGTGCCCCCTTCTGCCATGGAGTGGCATAATAAAAAAAACCGTTAGTTCTTAAGGACTAGTACTTCTAGGACCTGGTAGTACTTGTAGGAGGTGGAGGTGTTAGGAGCTGCAAGAAGGCATGCAGCTCACCCCAACAGATGTCATGTTGCTGGGCTTCTTAAACTTGCCATGTGAAAGAGCAGTTAGAATCAAATCTAGACTGTTAGGTCAGTAAATCCATTCTTTGCAAATCTCTCAAGTGATTCTGCTTGGACCTCAACTTGAGATGAAGCATAGAACATGGAGCCTACAGGGCAGTGAGCACGTTGGCTTATTTGACTTAAAGAATCATACTGGAGGTTTTGCATATTTGAGCCCAATAAGTAAAATGCACCTACATGTTAAGTTGCTGCCAACCCACTTTCCAGAAAGCTGTGTTTTAGTTTTCCTCTTATCTTGCCAGATCCCTTAGTTTTTCTAAATCAAATGTTCAGGTAATACATCCAACTTAAAATTCAATGTTTCACCTGCTAACACTTATGCATTATTGTGAAGACACAGTCATTTTAATTTATCTATAAAATTAGTCTTTTCTCCTGGGACTATATTCCATGGGGGAGACATACATTTTCTGCCATCCAGCTCCATGTTGGGTCGAATTAGATTAAATTAAGATTAAATTAAGTACCTTTGAGGAAAAAAAATGGTAGAGTTTTGTTCATTGAGATTTATTACGGTATCTCAAGCACATTTCAAGTCTCTATATGTTGATTTTTATTGCTATTGGAATTAATTGAAACAATGCTCTCTGGAAGGTAGAAAAAAAAATGTTTTAATTTTTACCACTCCAGTAGTATGTTTTGGAAAATGGTTGACATTAATGTAACATGTATGTGGGTAGGGCTCAAACATGCAAAATCACTGGTATGATCCTTTAACATCATATAAAGGAGTGTTTAAAGGACGGTTTCATACAGTTTAAGATGATGGTGACTTTTCACTCATTCTTTGAATGTAATTTTAAGATGTAACCTGCATCTAATACTGCTAATACTGTATGGGACGGTTGGCTGGTCAGTCCCCCCCACAAAAAAAAAGTAAAAAACAACTTTACTTTTACTTTTTTTTATGATACATCAGTTATGAAATCATTGTTTGTTTGTTTTTTTTTTTGTGTGTGTTTTTCTCTGTGTTGCTTCTCTCTTACTGTGAGAGACAGGATAATAGACACAGAAAGTGGCAATGCTTCCAGTAATTGTGATGAAACTGCACGAAATGTCCATCACTGAATTACTTTTTGAATGACTCTCTGTGTGTGTATGTGTGTCTGAGAGAGAGAGAGAGAAAGAGAGAGAGAGAGAGAGAGAGAGAGACTCAGCAGAGGAGAGGAGAACGTTGCTGAATAGAACAAGAGCAGCAGGTTAAAGTTATTTTCACTTCCCTGGGGTTTTACTGTGTTTTCATGCTGTAGGCCTCTGCCTCAGATTCAGCATAAAATGACCTCACACTGTATCTGGCCTCTGTGGGTTTCTTTGTATGTTTAAATGTGTCCTGTGTATGCAGCATCTGCACACACACATTTCTGTGTGTTTTGCTCTGTGCAGTAGAGCCTGAATCTGTTGTAATATCACAGAGAAACTATGCTCACTGTTTGTAGCCACTGCTGTCCAGGTACGAGTCTCAGACTTTCAGACTTGTAGTCTTCAGCACCAGCATAACACAACCCCGTAATGTCATTAGGTTCAATTTCTCAGCCCTTGGACAGCACCCTCTACAGCACCTCCTACAGCCACAAAAGCCTGTACATGGCTGTCTATACATACTAAATAGTGCTGCTCTTGACCAGCAAACTGAGTTTGATGTGGAAAATTGGTCGATGCCTCATTTAAATTTGTAAATGCATAGAACTACATATACTTTCACTCTAAGACCTCTTTATGTGTGGTTTTTGCTTTGCTGGTATGTAAGTGTGTGTATGTGTGTGTGTGTGTGTGTGTGTGTGTGTGTGTGTGTGTGTGTGTGTGTACCTGTGTATGCAGGATGCAGTATCTGTCCCTGCAGGCCACATGAGGTGGCCTTTGTGACAAGTTGAGTCAGAAGCCATAAAACTTTAAGTACATTTCAGGTACATTTCAAGGACACAGCCATTAAAACACCACAGTTTGATAGCAAACCTCAGGCTCTGAGACTTTTCACTCATTTCATGTGGCTAATGCTCCAGTTATTGTACACCAGCACTGCTTAAATGCCCCTGAGCAAGGTAGTCAACCTTGAGAAGCTGCAGGGGTGTGTCATGTATTCAGCCTAACTTAGACATTCCACTGTGAGCATCATTGGCGCTTTGCAGAATGTCAAAAACAATAAAAGACCTAAGGCAAAATGATGGTTTCTGCATTAGCATAGCCAAAAGGATCAGGCTGATGTAAATTTCATCAGTTGCTCACTCCGGTGGCTGTCCAAACAGATGTCTGTACAGTCATCCACAAACATCTCGCATTTTCCATGTGCTAAAAAACCAAAATGGACACTGTTTCAGGAGGCATTCTGTAAAGAGACCTGTCATTACCTGTAACTTTACATTTCATCTCTAAGAGTACAAAGACAGCCAAATAAATATTTTTTAACACTTGGAAAGACGACCCCCCCCCCACATAGTGGGAAGAGACAGAAATGTTCACAGACAAAAGAGGAAGGACCTGCCAGGCAGATTTGTGAAGGCCAAGAAAAAACTACACAGGAAAAAAAAAATAAAAATCAGTGATATTAGTGGGAGCGTGGGAGTTCCCTCTATTGTTTTGATGCTTAGCTGGCTTTCTGGCTTCATTTAACACAGGGAAACACTATAATCATAGTGAGCATATGTAGAATACATCTGTGTGTGCAGACACTCAAATGTATGCTTACTCTGCTTTCCTCATCCATGTCCATGTTGAACTATAATCAAGACCTTTACAGTATCTGGTTTCACTTTTTAATTTTTATTTATTTATTTTTTTACCTCATTAAATCATGTTTTCACCTAATTAATTGTAAAATACCTAAACTATGCCATGGGTGCACTGCATCCTTCAGTTAAAGCATTTACATCTTCAAGGCATCAACAAACAGCAAACAGTTAGGCTTTATAAGTTTACAATTTAACAGTTCCACAGTTTTCCGGCTGTTTGATGGAGTATTCAGGCAGAAAACATTTTCTAAAGTGTATTCAAGAAAGTGCCTCATAAAATCACAGGAGTTAAAATAAAATCAAGAATAATAAAAACAATAGAAAAAATGATCCCAGGCTCAGAGCTAGGTCAGAGCTTTGCATGTGTGTGTGCGTATGTGTGTGTGTGTGTGTGTGTGTGTGTGTGTGTGTGTGCAGTACCAGCCAATATTTAGGAGATGTCAACGACACATTGTTGCTGTGTACTATGGTGGATAAATATGTTAAAGTCTGTAGGATATATAAAGTGACATTAGCTTTGATTCCTTGACCAGGGCAAAAAGTTTGGTCCAGAGGGACGGTCCTAAAGCAAAAGGTTCCGCCTTAATTGATTTCAGTCCGACTGACAGAAAATCCTGCGAGTGGTTTAACCTTCCATCCAGAGAGAGCAACACTTCCCTGCATAGTTTTTGCATACATCAAAATGTTTAAACCACATATAGTGGGAGTTAGAGTGAGTTCAAGTAAGAGCAAGTTCAGTACCAAAAGATCAAAGGCTAATTGGAAGAAATATCTAGTGGGTGATTTTCAAGTTTAAGGATTTCTTGAAGTTTTTCTTGAGGGATGGAATTTAATTTCACTGGGCATCAGAAGAGACCTGGATGGACAGAAATCATATAATCCCTGACCTCACACAGATTTTGTGTAATTACCGTCATCACCTTTACACTTTGCTGTGTCAAACTAATTTTCCAGCAAACAGAGAGAATTTCCTATCATCGCCTCAGAGGTAACATTCATGTTTATGACTTTCTTCAATCATGGTGAAAGTGCTTATAGATTAGCGCTGGCTCTGAGGAAAAGTCACAATTTGCTTCAACCAAACTCAATTTCCACTTAAATAATTTATGGCACAGTTCAATATACTGAAGAAGCATCTGCTTATCAGCTACCTTTATACCACATTCCTCTCCTCCATTTCCTCTCCTGTGAACTGTAGACATCTGGACTCAATTAAAATAAACTTGGCAATACTTTTACCTTAAACAGGGATTATTTTATTCTAAAGTGAGCCTCGTAGGACTTCCTTTAAGGCTGCCTACAGCTCCCTCATCCTGCATTAGGGCTATCAGACCTCTAATAGCCTCAACTGTGGTCCTATCACTAATCTTAATCATAACCTAAAGCATCTGAGTGGGGAACCTGTTGGTGCTGGAACCTATTTTCTGAAGATGTGCTCCTATCTGGGAGGCTCAAAATCCTCCCAAAGTTCTGAATGACTCTCCTTTCACCATCCTAACTCCTCACTCTCTTTTTTCACTCTCTTTTCTCAGATCCCCCAGATCAGCTATGCGTCCACAGCCCCAGAGTTAAGCGATGACCGGCGGTATGACTTCTTTTCCCGGGTAGTCCCACCAGACAGTTTCCAGGCCCAGGCCATGGTGGACATCGTCAAAGCCATGGGCTGGAACTACGTCTCTACTGTAGCTTCAGAGGGCAGCTATGGGGAGAAAGGAGTGGATGCCTTCATGCAGCTCTCCAGAGAAGCAGGTAAGACTGGAGACACTGGTTGAAACTCAGCCTGTTGCTGCATATGTGTAATATGCATTTAAATAATGGTCTAGTTCTGTACGACAGAGGATTCTGAGAGAATGATTTTTTTTTTTTTTNTATTTTTTTTTTTTTGAAGAGAAGCAACAAGGCTATATTCTATTAACAATCTTAAATATCTTCGGGTGTTATTTCTCCTTAAATCTGTCTCATAAAACAGTTGAATGAAAAAGAGGTTTTAACCTCCCACATAAGGACATAACATACTGGCAATATGGGTAACTAATAAAGGCTCCTTACAAAAATTACCAACTCTGCTGGTTCCATCTGTGGAGTTCTGCACAGATAAAAGTGGCTTTCTGGTGAATTCACTTTCCATCATTATTATATGCTAATTGAATCTCACTTTCAACAATTCTACCTCTGTGTATTCACCCAAAACCCAGCACCACTTCATCCAAGCTTATCTGTCATTTTATGTAAAACAAGAAATCTCGGTGCTCATGAACGTAAAAAAGATCAGATAAAATTTTTCACAGAAGCTTGAACAAAATTAATTATGAAGTGATGTTGATTGGTTTGAATAATCTGATCATCATTTAAAGCAATCTGTCAAGTCCTTTCAGTTTGGATCACCCTAACATTTATGTGCTTGGGTTTTTTTAAGGGCTCATTAAAGAACCTGAGCTGGCCAGAATTCCAAGAAACCACTTAAATGTGCTAACATTTACAGTTGCCCAATATTTCTACATGGGTAAAGCCTTGATTGTTGATATAGTTGTTTTTTGAGCAGTGACTTGAGAAACTAAATTGCACAGCAGTCATAGTCCAAGCAGCATTCATAATCCTTTAAAATGATGTGCAGGAAAATCTCAAGCTACATAGCATACTTCTTATTATTACATACAAAGAACACAATCCATGGTGGAATTAATGGTGGTATACATAATCAAATATATTAAAACAACAAAAACAACCACTGACTATTGATGATCAAATAATGCATTAACATAAATATGCCTTTACTCAATAAACACATGCTTAATGGACCATAGGGGCGATCGTGCATGTTTGAGCCCAATATAGTGTATAGTGGGGTTCAAAAGTCTGAGATCACTGTGAAAATGCTTCAATTTTGCAATTAAAAAAAAAAATTAATACAAGATTTTTCATTACAAATAATAATATCAATTTAACAATTAGGGTGAAAAGTTGAATCTTTGAAAAATGTACATGAATTTCAGAATATTTTAGTATTTGGTATGCCCCCCNGTGAAAAGTTGAATCTTTGAAAAATGTACATGAATTTCAGAATATTTTAGTATTTGGTATGCCCCCCTTTTGTTTTAATGACAGCATGCACTCCACAAGTTTGTGCAAAACCTGATGACCCAAGTTATCCCAGCATGGTCTGACAATGTTCCAAAGAGCTTCTTATGATGTCAGACTTTCTGATTATTTACAGATTTTCATGGAAAACATTACGGATTTTCAATGTGGTCTCAGACTTTTGGACCCCACTGTATATAACCAGCAATCATGTTACGTAAGCATGTCGGCTGTGGTTGTGTCTGTATAAGAGGCATGTGGAGCATCCACTTCTGCACTGGGCACCACTGTGTATGCAAATTGTGCAGCTGTGTAGTGTCCACAGTATTACAGGGTATCATGATGTTATTAAAACACCTAGTGGGTCAGCATTCCGATAAGAGTCTGATCATGTTGCATACATTGTAATCGCCTCTAAATCCTTTTATTTTTGATGCTATCAATCATGGAATTTGAGCCACGCCTCATTGTTTGAGTATTCAGCTGATAACTATCCGATCAAAGAGCTGACTGCATCAGCTCTGTGCGTGTTTCAATGTGTGCATGCTCGAGCACATTCTTTCTAGGTTGTCAGCTGAATTGTGGGTAATCCACTGTGTATTGATTCTGTGAGGTTCTTCCTATCACTAGACAGACAGACAGACAGACAGACAGACACACACACACACACACACACACATACACGCTGTCATGCATGCGGAACACACAGCGCTGGTAATATAATTAGACAGCGTTCATTTCCAACGTTGAAAATAGGAGTCTCTCTCTCTCTCTTGCTCTTTCANCACACACACACACACACACACTCACACAGGCAGTATTTCAGGGAGGAAACATTGAGAGTGATTAGTCAGGTGGGAGCACACTGATTAGCAGGGAAACAGTTTCTTTCTTATCTAAAGTTTTCCCAGGCTTCTATCACAACTTCTGTTTCTCTCCAGCCATTTAATAGAGCCTGTTTAACCAAGTGGATTCTTGCAACAGCAGAGCCTACACCATAAGACTGGAATACAAACCAATCCAGGCTTAACCCAGGCTCAAATGCACACTGCAGCTCAGCCACAGTGTGCATTTGAATTTTGCAATCCCGAATCTTTTAATGATATGATAAGGTTTGACTTAACTTTGCTGACTCCATTTCCTACTTCACATATCACCTTGGTCATCAAAGGAGACATATTAAACACAACATTTGCAATACTGTAATGTGCAAAAAACGCACAGACACACACTTCACTTCTACTCTCCCTTGCTGCAGCATAATTGTACACTGATATCTTTTTTCCACCATTGTAGGCTGGTGCTTGGCCGGGGCTCAGCTGTGTCCCTCTGAGAACCTTACCTAATGTTAAGGCCATATACACAAAACGCTAACACTTACCGGATTTCAACCATCGGTTTGCACATGTCCTCCAACATTGTGGTGCCTGAATTTAAAGCCCCTGTGAGCTGGTTTGCTGGCCTCCTCCCCAAAACAGAGTCCATTAACTCATAGTAAAGTCCAGTATTACTTTTGCATCATCTTGCTCTACTTTTGCTGAGTCCTCCTGGAACTCTCTCTCTCTCTCTCTCTCTCTCTCACAGTATATGTATGTATGTATGTATATCAGTGGTGAGCGGTCAGGGCCAGCAAGGCCTTCTCTGCTGGCCTAGAGATTGTCAGAATCATCAAATTATGTTTTATTAATGCTATATGTATTTTACAAAGTTCATTCCCATCAGTTTTGTTATTAACGTCATTTCATTGCTACAATACTCCTCTCCCTCAGTTACACTGCTTCCAGTGCAACTTATATAAATTAGAGCTTTTATCCAATCAGATTTTCCACCTGTGCTGTCTCCGGGTAAAAAAAATCTAGCCTGAGGCCTTCAGAATCTTGACTGAATCCCCTCTGCTATTCAAGCAAATAGGACGATGTTGTTGATTGTCATATATTTTAACCAATCAGATTTCAAGTTTGACATGTTGGGCGTATTCTTGTACATGTCAGGGCCTTCTAGCTGGCCTTGGCCTATGTCATCAGAGTACAGCATTATGCTACTTAGCTAAACAGCCTACCAGAAATTCATAGGAGGAAGAAGAGAGCCAGTTAGCTTAGCTAACTCAAGTAAACCTAGCTAGCACGTAACGGAGCATTAATGNGAAGAAGAGAGCCAGTTAGCTTAGCTAACTCAAGTAAACCTAGCTAGCACGTAACGGAGCATTAATGTTAATTTAAACTTTCTTTCTTGACGTTTAGAGTTTTAGATATAGTGCTTTAGAGTTTTTGTTTTGATTTTTACTTAGCCCTGTTGTTTTTTAACGCACAATGGCTGAAGGAGGAGAAGAAATGGATTAACTGACAGCGCTTTTTTTTTTTCATATTTTGGAAGTGAAACGCACCGATAATGTACAACCGTGTCGTTAAACTCTTTATAAAGACAGAAAGGAGGACAGACTTAATCTTCAGATGAGCAGCTTTGGTAAATTTGATGGATTTTTATGTGGCTGGAATCTGTGGAGAAGCCTGTTGAATACTGCTTGTGTTATTTGTGTTTTACGGCATTTTTGCTTGCTTGCTGGTCGTATGAGTAAATGTGATGGTTGTTATGAGTTCTTGTTTCTTTGGTAATGACACTGATTTGGGTTATGCCATGTTTGTATGTGATGCAGCATCCCGTCATAATGCATAATAATGCTACATCCTATTAATGTCTCTGCAGTTAGTGTGTTGTAACTGACATAGGTGTTGATCCTCATGTTAAATCACTTTATTCCACTCGATAAAGGTTACTGTCACTATGAATATGGGCTGGTTACATCAAATAACAGCCCTAGTGTCATGGTGAGCTTATTAGAAGGTGGTTTAATTGCGGGAGGATTGCATTGAAGGCCTAGGTGTAAAATGCACGGCCGCAGTAAAGAGAAGTAGCAGCTACACTGTATTTTTATTTATTTATTTATTTATTTGAAATTTTATACACATTTTTATGTCCCTACTTTCTGAAACTCATCTTTGTATATTGACAGGTCCAAACAAAGATACTGTTTTCACCCTATAATTTCCTGTCCCTCATCACTTGTTTTATGTGAAGGCTAAAGCCCTGCAGATCTCATCTTCACATTTTGATGGATCTGGTTTGACATAAAAAAAAAAATAAGCACATGTGCCACAATAGGTACAGTAGGTACCTCTAACAATAGGAGTGTATGTTGAAGAAAACTTTCTTGTAGGTGTGAGAAAAATACTCCATGTTCCTGACAATGCATGCAGAGACTGCTGTTTTATTGCAAAAAGTAAATGAGCTTAATTCAGCATGAAATATTAAAGTTGGGACTCTTTCATGCCTGTTAACCAAAAACCTGTCCGATTTTGACTCAAAAAATTGCAAAGTCATTACAAAACTAATTTTGAGCCCCATCTGTTCAGGTTTTGGCACTGAATCAAAATAAACTGTAAATGTGAACTTGAAATTTGGAGACTCAGAGTTTGTTATTCTAATTTGGAGATTAGATTCTTGAATCCAGAAGTATGCCAAAAGCCTCAGGAATCTGTTGTTATTAAATCTGAATCAGCAGAAAAGAATGCTGTGAGGTATTTACTTTCATTACTTTGGAAGTTGAGAATGCTGACTGGGTAACTGGCTCTTCATACCATTTCAGCTCAGTATTGGCAGCACAGAATACCCTACAGTTATTTACCATGTGGACTAATGAAGTAGTAAAGCTGGTAAACAAGCAGAACTACCTAAATACATTCAATGAAGCTTTTGTCAACCATTAAGTTATACTTATGTCTATTCATGTTGAGAATGTCAGTAGTGTTCATAGAATCACTCCTCTTTAATAAAGCTACAGATTGATAATTTGCTATACACGCTCAGGGTGGGAGGTGAAACTATTGTTATTAAGTGAAAGAGAAGCTGTTTCCTCAGTTAAAATCAATTCAACTTCTGTTTTCTTGATAAAAAGCAAAATTGCTGAAAAGGAAGAAAGGCCTTGACCTTTGCAGTCTTGCAGTCATGGCCAAATTATGCCTTCTGTGTCCTCATAGTCATGAGGATCCATGTGACATTCATTTAAGTAAATAAGTAAAATTTATTTATTTTGCACCCTTCATAGACAAAAGTCACAAAGTGCTTCACAGATAAAGTATGAGTAACATAAAACAAACAAAACAAATGAAAATTCAAGGAACATGGAACATCAATACCACAGATTTAAAATACTATCCAAAAGTCTGTCTAAACAAGAAAGTCTTTAGCTGCCTTTTGAAAGCAGTCTTAGAATCAGTGGAGTGGAGGGAGGATGGGAGCTCATTCTACAGTTTTGGAGTAACAACCTGAAATGCATGATCTCCTAGTCCTCAACAAGTACAGGGCACCTCCAGTAACCTCTGATTTAATTTAATTAGCTGCTCTCATCAGCGCATATCTGTGTGGATGTCTGTCCACACACACACACACCACCTATATTTTGTGACCATGCAACTACAACACCCTGACACCTATATGCTACAGAAAATCAAAATGTTTGATGACAGGTGATCTGTATCTGCACCGTTACAACTCGTATCCATCCTTCTATCCATCATCCATACCTGCTTAACCTATTCAGAGTCATGGGGGGCTGGAGCCTATCCCAGCTCATTGGATGAGAGGTAGGGGACACCCTGGACAGGTCACCAGCCTATCACAGGGCTGACAGACACACACACACACACACACACACACACACACACACACACACACACACCCTGACAAACTCATACAGTACACACTTACAATTTAGAGTTTCCAGTACACCTGACCTGCATGTCTTTGAGGGGTGGAAGGAAACTGGAGAACCTGGAGGAAACCCACACAGACACAGGGAGAACATGCAAACTCCACATAGAAAAGACCAAGTTGGCTCAAGCCCAGGATCTTTTTGCTCTGAGGCAACATTGCTAACCACCAAACCACCATGCCACCCAGCTCGTATTCAGAAAAAATGGACACATCAGTAAGACAGATTTGTGAAGGTGAAGAAATCTTTCATCATGTGGCCTAACTTTCTGAGCATTTTTCTTTTGATAAGCTTAGTACAGCAGACAAATGTAGTATGTGAAGAACTTCATGAGTGGCAGCTGTACATGTATGATGCTGTCCAGTTTTCTTGTTCGGTAAATTTTGCTGACTTATGATTCATTACAAATTTACTTTTGAAATATTCTTACCAGCTTATACCTACAATATGTGAGGTAGTTTTCTAAAGGATCAACATTGTGTACATGGTACGCTCATGAGTGTACAGCAGTGTTCCCTGACAACACTCCTGCAGCTTATGTCTTATATCACCAGCACTTTATATGCAGTATAACCATCCTGTTAATGTGCTATTTATAAATCCATTAAGCTGAAGAGACATTAGAAGCCACACTAGTTAATGTAACCCTTAATTTACCTGCTGGGAGTCCTGGAAAGCATCCATCAATTTGTCTTTCCTTGCTTTTTCACAGTTATTCATCTCTTTTGCCTCCATAAACAGAGAGAAGTGACACCATACTTATCACCATAGTAAGAACTGCCACCAAGGCGAGGTGTGCGTGTTTGTGTTTGGTGGTGGTGGGGTTCTAAAAATGAAAAGAGAGGTGCTTTCACTTTACTTCATTAGATCATGGTGTGTTACTCTGGGAATGATAGCCAGTCTGCAGCGATTCAGAGATAAATCAGTCACCTCGAGGAAGCATATGGCATATGCATTTAGTAATACGCTTCAACACTACACAGGCTGTACTAATATTTTCTCAGCCCATCTCAGTTTAACCAGGCGACCATTAATTACTCGAATTAGTCTACTCTCCTTTAAGCATTCCATTTTGTGATACAAATTATCACTTTAGCTCAATCACAATTATCAAACAGCCTCAGAGAGTAGCATAAAAATGGTTCAGCCAATGTCTGTCTTGTTTCACCACATAAGCAAATTCCAGGTTTGATGCTGAGTAATTTCGAAACAAGCATTTTAAAAGACACTTAATGGCATATCCCATGGGCTGCACTACTGAGTCAGGCCGGAATTAATATTTCAGGGTGGTACCCCCATATGAGCTGTAATCATCTTTCAAATTTGAAGAGGTTACAGTCCAAAGCTTTTGATGTGCATCAGCTCAATATGACATCACTATCAATGTCTATGAAAAAGAAAAGAGAGAGAGAGAGAGAGAGAGAGAGAGGAAATAACATCTTGAATGTTCGGCCGTGTTTGATGGTCAGAAGTTAAATTGCTTTTGCTTTTGAAATAATAGAGAGAACTGAACTAAGCTAATCACACAATAAAAATGGCAAGAGGTCTTCAACACTTTGGCAAGTTATTGGGTAGTAAATACGTCAAAAAAAAAAAATTATTTTCTCCACCTATGCATAACTAGAGGACATTCACAGACCTCTTCCAAGGCCCAGCAGTCCCCTGATTTTTTTTTTCTTCCAACATGAAGCCTAATTTCCTTGAATTTGGTTATATGCTGACATCATCTTCTTCTGCATCTATATCCATAACTGCTGAAATTATGCCAAAGCACTTCTGAATCAAAATTATTTGTTAAAGTACAGCAACGCTGTAAATGACCCTTTTCAGAGCATATTTCTTTAAATCTATGATCTGGATCAATATCTGGGTCTGAGCCATATGATGGCAGGAATGTTAACCAACATCCTATCTTGTAATGTCAAAGAAAGTGAAAATTTCTGAATCTGCATCTCAACCTGGATCTGCCCCAAAGTCTAATCATTTCTTCCTTTACCCAAGACCCATCTATCTACTTTTTTGAGATAGTGCTAACAACAAAAACACACAAAAACATAAACTCCTTGGCAGAGGTAATAATTTAGTTTATTATTTCACACCACATACATACACTTCATCATCTTCACCATACTAAATTCATAGTCACTATCATCATCATAATCATCAACTGACAGATGTAAGTAATAATTCCATTTTGTTTCATTTTGTTTTATCAAGATTGTGACTGTATTGTCTATTTATTGCAGCAATCTGGTTAAGAAATTGTCAGTCAACACATCATGTAGTCAGTAACTCGTTTCATGTTAAGCATCCCTGAATCTCGCCTACAGATCAGTCAGCTGCGTTTCAAGTCATTAAAAGGAAGGTGCAGCATGTTGTATGTGACTCAGAATGACTCATCACCACAGCCACTGCAATTCGTGACTCTCCTTCGTGACTTTGTGAGTCTTGAAGAACAGCAAACCATGGAGCTGCATCAACTTGGCAACTAGAGTTTGAATAGTTTTCATTCTTAAACTTTTAATTCTTAACATTAGTCCTTATAGTGTGTGTATCTGGGTCTTACTTGTCCTTTATGTAGCCTGGCTGAACATAATGGATGCTAGCGTTACATGTTTTATGTGCAGCAGTTTGTAATTCTCAACATAAACTGCTCATTCCCCATTATTCCATTGGTGATCAGCTTCTGGTAAAATGAAAAATTATCATTATGGTGGCCCTCAATGTATGATTTAACATTAGAGAACAAATACTTTTTTATCTCATCTGATTTATTTAACTCTCCTACTTGTCTCTTAATGGATTGATTACAAAACCATAAGAATGACCCGATTTTCTACACTTTAAATCCTCATTTATTCAGTCACACGACATCTGTTGTCATCCAGTCATTACAGGAAAATCTAACATTCTGCTCAAATCTTACATAACCACAGGATGGAAAATGAGAAGCTTCAAACATATTCAGAACAAAGTTACAATATTAGATCATTAAAGTATTACATCATTTTTATAGTTTGCATGTCACATATTACATAGATTGAGACTGGATATGTAAACTTACACTTGGCAGCTAATGGCTGCTGCAATCATGTAATAATGTGAATCTGAAAGAACAAATAAATCATCTGTGTCTCAAATGCATTTTCAATTTATTCACTAATATCCCTGAGCAGTAATTGCATGTGTGCTCTTGAAATCATGCAGCATCACAACAAATATGTGGTTATTAGTCATGTGAATAAATTATTATATAATAGTTATGTGACAGATAAATGTTTTTGTGCTTGTAAACACATTATACTACTTATAAGACACATACAAGTTGGTCATATTTTAGTCAGAGCAAAACTGCAACCAAATTAAAGATCAGATCACAATGATCAATCAGTGACAACAAATTTAATTGAAGCAGCTCCCCAATCCATACAGAACTACATGTCTGAGCTCCATGCAGATGCAACCAAAGATTGCATGTATGGGTATGAATCTGTACTAGGGGTGGGAAACATTCATTTGGATCATTATGAAAGACGTGATGATTTCATTTTGTAAGTTCACAGTTTAAGAGGTGGTATCCATCCACATCCAATAGAATAAGGAGACATTTCCTTCCAAGCGTACCAGAGAGAAAACCAGCATAAAGAATTTTGGAAACTCCTTATTTGCAGAGTGAAATATTTGTTGAAATTGTTAATGTGCATGATCAGCACGTGCAGGGAGCTAATGTGTTTTGAGCTCAGTTGACTTCCCATAGGATTTTTTTTTTTTTTTTTTTTTTTTTTTTTTGTAAAGCCTGCAATGAAAGTCCACCTCATCATTCCTTAACAAGCTGCCAACCCACATAAAGTATAAGTCATAATCTCAAGTGTGTATGGTTAAAGATCAAAATGTCAGTGTATCAATGCCTTTAATTATGTTTATATTGTATAATTGCTACATGTCTGTGAGGTTTTGCATGGTGACAGATCCCACGGTTCAGCTGTAGCTACTTCCATTGGTCTGAGGCTTTCGGTCTCTCAGTGATGAATGTGAGATTCTCCTTTTTTTCCCTTGAGGCAGGAGAGAGACCTTGTAATGGCCTCAGCTTTGCCATATGCTTTGCACTGAATCAAAAGGAAAACACTGCTCTCCATGTCCTTGTCTCTTTCTAAGTACACCTTTTCTTTCTGTTCCTCTCTGCTGAAATCCTTACGTGGTCATCTGCCTCTCTTTCTGTTTTTTTCACCTTCCTGTTTCTGCCTCAGACTCTCCTTAAGAAGGCCTCTTTCTGTTCTTTTTCTTGCTTTTCTGCATTCATTGCTCTTTTTTATTCTCTCACCTACTCTCTCTTACTCTTCTTGTCAGTACATGGATCTGTGCTAAAAGTCTTTTTTTCCCTCTTACCTAACTGCTCTATCTGCTTAAGTCTATAACAGTTTTTTTCTTTCATTTTTAATCTCTCATTCATTGCATGACAAACATATTTGCCCACACTGTAAAATGTGACAAGTTGATCTTACCTAAATAAAAATCTAGGAAACCGATTGCCTTGAAAAAGGTAAGTAAATATAACTATTAGTCTTAAGTTATGTTTACTTTATGTCTACTTGAACTTAAGACTAATAGTTATATTTACTTACCTTTTTCAAGGCAATCGGTTTCCTAGATTTTTTTTAAGTAAGATCAACAACATTTTACAGTGCATGTTGTATGGTAATAGTATTTTGTATCTCTCATTCACGATGCAGCAATACGGACGTAGCCCATGTAAACATTTCTGTTTTTTACTTAATGGTCACTATTGTACAGCAGTAATAATATGCAGAGTTGTCAGGATCTGCAAAGATTCTGCTAAAAGGAATATGAAAGAATACATGCTTTGCATTACAATTTTGCATATCAGTTCTGTTTCCATTGCAAGAACAAATAGTCTGCACTGGCTGATATAGCCTAGTAGTAGTAAGAGACTTATGATGGCTACCATTGTGTGTTTGTGTTCACAAAATGGCAATTTCTCTCTCATTCTGTTTTCCTTGCCCTGGAGAAAATAGCAAAAAAGCACTGGATACTGTCTCCCCTGCCTCTCCCACCTCATCAAATGTTAATTTCTCTGGTCAATAATTGACTCTAGCCCCTTTATTAGCCTTCTGTTTGCTGAAAGACTAGAGAGGGGATCTGCTGTTGAGCATCTCCTCTTTCATTAGAAAAGATGAGCAACAGCATTGGATTGATTACAAATCTAGGGGTTTGTGTGTGAGAGAGTAGAGCAGGGGATGATTGCAATTCTCTCTCTCTCTCTCTCTCTCTCTCTGTGTGTGTGTGTACATCCACACTTGCACANTGATTGCAATTCTCTCTCTCTCTCTCTCTCTCTCTCTCTGTGTGTGTGTGTACATCCACACTTGCACATTTCCATGATTATCTGTGTGTTCGTGCAGTAGATTGAAGGCTATTATTTTGCGATTTCTTTTTTTTTTTTTAACCATTACTAACATTTAATATACATTTTTTTTTATTCAGAAATAATAGTAATAATGTTTGAAGCCATGATTGAATTTGTCATTTAATCTAATTCTCTGCAGGATTTTTCATAGGGTAAGTATGAGTAACAGCATGCATTTTCCTTTCAAATATCAGTGCAGGCTACTATTGGCAAGTCCATTCTATAATTGAACATGTATACTGGAATGTAGTGTACTGACTGCACATACGCCTGTAGAGCAATCACTGATTTTCTTCTGTAATAGCTCCACAGTACATA
The DNA here is from genome assembly GCA_014773175.1 of Lucifuga dentata. Classification (NCBI taxonomy): domain Eukaryota; kingdom Metazoa; phylum Chordata; class Actinopteri; order Ophidiiformes; family Bythitidae; genus Lucifuga; species Lucifuga dentata. The sequence continues at coordinate 20,351 of VXCM01005671.1, forward strand.
GTCTGTCAGCATGATGAAGTAACTTAAAGTCATATTATCCTGCTGAGAACAAGGTAACAATCTGATCACCCCCAGCCCCAAAGGCAAACAGCAGATCTAGCAGGCTGCTATTATGCTGTCCCACAGTTGCTTTTAGTTTGAAGTGGAGATTAGAGAGACGTAGTTGACGGTAATTTCAGCCTCGCAGGTAGATTCTACCTGACTGACTGCTGCCTCTGTTCTATTATTGCTTTCTTCTAAGAACCTTTCCCCCCAACCTGCTCTGCCTGTGGAAAATGAAAATACACTGATGATGGGCTGATAATTTCTTTAAATGGTTTCTTTCAACAATATGAGTTTCTGTTAACCCCGTTGTTGAGTGTCAGCATGTGTGGTAGTTATTGTGTGCTGACAAAGCCTGAATTATGAGTTATGGCAATTTATTGTGTATGAGCTGACTCAGATAGAGAGTTATACATATGACATACACTAATAATTTTCCAAATCTGTTTCTGCCACAAGCAAGATTTCAACTACAAAGCACAATATTAAGCCTTTAGCTATATACAATTGTTGCTCAGGGGCAATTTTAGCAGGAATGGAAGAGAATGTGATTCACTTTGTCAATACACATTATTGAATTGATCCCTCTTTCTTGTTGTGAAATATTCTATAGCCTTTATGAAATATTATTTTCTAAAAATGGTTGGTTTGACATTAGTCAAAGTCTTTTAGTTTCTGAAAAAAAGTGCACAAGTATGCAAGCTCATGTAGCTGCATGTTTGGTGAGCAGGAGAACAAGTCAGTGTCAGATAATGAAGGTGGGGCAGACTTCTATCAGTATAAAAGTATCAATATTTTTGCCATTAGAGCACAATAGTGGCATTATAATGACAGCAATAGGGATAAAATTGAAACTGGATTTATCATTCTTATAATCTTTCTCATTGTCATAGAGTGGCAGTTGGGAACAATCACAAAAGATGTGGTGCCCCCCTCCAAAACAAAAAAAAAAAACAAAAAAAAAAAAAAANAAAAAAAAAAAAAATTCTAAAAGCCTTATTTTTTTGGTAGTACAACTTAAATAATACTTCTACTATAACAGAAAGCTATATGACAGCGGCAACATCCATATTTTGGAAACATAGTAGACAACAGAAGTTATGGATAAAATGATGGTGGATTTATAATGTGCTCTTTGACTTTAAGGGAGGTTATACATTTGTTAGGTCATGATTATGCTTAACATTAACTGTGTATAGAGATACATATGGTTGCTGCCATGAGTATCTGTCCCTTCTTTGAAATGTTGCTTGTGCACAATGTATACAATGTATAATACTCTCTATATTAAACTTTTTGTTAGCTTTTAGCTTACTGAATCTCCAGAGTCTGTGCTCCTATGAAGCCTGCAAGTACCACTATAACTATATAATAAGCTCTTGAATTAATGTACTGTAAATGAGTGCTAGAATCATCCTGAAATGTAAAGTTGACTGGGTGCCCAGTATACAGTTGTATAGCGCAAGCTGCCCACAGCCTACCCTAAAACATTACGTTAATCTCTCTCTCTCTCTCTCTCTCTCTCTCTCCCTGGCTTATCATGCAAGCTCCACAGATGCATCCCCTGACATCAGCTCTGAACTAGATAAATCACCATTCAGCCTCTAGCTTATCACGCTAGCTTTGCAGCAGACAACCATTGCACCATATCAGAGCTCAGTCGTTAGCAGCTAAAATGGAGCATATTTCGGGCACCGCACGTATGACGTGTACTTTACAGCAGGATAAGCTGATTAAACTCATCAAACAAAATCTAGTACAATTACATTACAGTCAGTTTAGTGCGACCTGCCTCCAAACGCATTCGTGCTAAACTATACATCTTGAAGCTGTTAACCTGACCTGCAGACTTTAGGCTAAATTAACAGGAGATCATCAGGGGACTGCAGCATTTGGATTAATGAAATATGTCTAAGTACATTAGGAAATGTAGGAAAACACTGCTTTTCGTTTCAATGCCCAAATGCCTAATACACAGACTTACAAGACTTACTTACTTATCTTATGAATGTTAGTTATTTATCTTAGGAATGTTGTGCCTGAAATTTAGTCAGCTTCACCTGATTGTGTATGAACCAAATCAGAAGGCCAGATGCAAAAAAAAAAAAAAAAAAAAAAAAAAAAAAGAAGTCTGCATAAAAATAGTTTCTAATGGCAAAGGATAGCCTTACATTCATTTCTGAATGTAATGTATAGTGGTATTCAGAACACTTCTGGTAATCAGCCAGCTGCCTGCTGTTCACACACCTAGTCATTACAGGAATGTCCCAGTATCTATGTATAATGTATGTGCCCCAACTCACTGCAACATGTTCAGATCTTTCTCTTATATTGTGCATGAGAGCCGGTGACTCAAAAATTGGAAACCAGAATATTATTTATGTCAAATATTAACTTCGATGGGAATACAGTTCAAACTGAATTGCAATTTTTAGGCCTCAAGTAAAAGTACACACAGTGACCTAATTTAAACCTTTAACTGCAAGTTTTGCTATAATTTCTTTATATCAAGATCCTAAAACAACATCTGCTGTCTTCCTGTAATATTTCATTGTTTTTAGGGTTTTATTTTGTAATTTGTCTGCTTCCCCACCTACGGCTCCTATTGCACACCTGGCTGTTCAAGGAGACAGAATCTCTCTTTTAATTGCCTCTCTCGAGATTTCTTCTACTTTTTCCTTATATGATAAGGTTTTTAGGGATTTTTTTCCTTGACTTCATAGAGGGCTTGGGCTGGGTCAGGAACCAATGTGCGGGACAGTAAAGCTGCCTGTGACATTATGTGTAATATTGGGCTATACAAATAAAGTTGACTTGACCTGACTTGACTTGATCAGTGCCAGAGGATCTTTCTTTGCCCATTATAAAGAACATAAAAAGCTACTCTAACAACTTAACATTGTGATGTACCTTGCATCTATTGTTGTTGATGTGTTTCTATTTATGTCTTGTGCTATTTCTCAATGAGAATGAAAAAGCAGAGTCTGCAGCTCTGCCATGTTCTGTGGAATACAAGTTCACTTCAACAATTCTAATTGCATTTATTCTCAAGAGCTCTCCATGTTATTAATATAATGCATCTGCTCACATAGTTTTTCGTTGCAGTGTCTGCTTCCACATTGTCTCCAGAAATGCTTGTGAAGTACCAAATGAGAAGTTATTTGTTTTGTTTTTTGGGTTAGTGGTTATAAATTGATTCAAATTATGTGTTTTGGGTGCAAGATATAAAGAAAAATGGGAGAAATGGGTTTTGAAAACATTTTTACCACTTTAAACCTTTGCTGTTTGTTACAAAATCCAAATCACTTCTGTGACTGAACAGGAAAAAAACAAATACACCATGACATATATACAGTAACACCTGCAGAGTGCTCCAAATGTTTTTTTCTAATGTCAGCAACTGGTTTACCATTGACCCATATTCTTTATTTGGTACCCTATGCTGTTCCCATACGTGAAATGGGAACAAAACAGATGAAGATTTGCATCAGTTTCCTCCACAGTGCTTCTCACACTGAAGTGACTATTCCAGTAGAATTTCAAAGGAGGAAGCCTCAGAGTAGAACCAGATTGTAGAGTTGAGGCCACAAATCCAGCTTCAGCACCTTTCACAGGAGCCTGCATGCTCACCTGAGAGGCTGCCGTAGTTGTGGCAAAAATGGAATGCTGTAAATTTATCTACAATAGACACAAGCTCAGTAGATTATGAGCTGGCAAAAAGATATGGTGGTGCTTTGTTCCCTCTTTTTTTTCATTTTTTGATTCATATTCTACTAGTCAGTCAGCCATTGATTTATTATTAGCATATGACAATTATCAGCAGCAGTTAGAGTGACAGAGATAAGCCCCTGTCAGACATGCACCCCATGATGTTAATTTGCTAGCAATTTAACACCTCAGCCTCATGTCTGAAAAGGACCCCAAGTCACTTTTCCATAAAAATAGCCCTGGCAATGTTACTACGTAGGATATAGTAACATTTCCACCTTCATAGGACAAGTGTTAATAAATAGTGTCATTGCCAGAAAAGAAGTCTTAAGAAGTCTTAAGTGTGAAATAGATCATTGCACTTGTTGTTCTTCTAAAATAGAATCAATTGAATATCTTTTCTTTAAATGTATTCATACACAACAATTTTGGAAAGAGGTGCAAAACTGGGTACCCTTTAAAATTATGACATAGTTTTTCAGAAGTAATCTGGGTCCTCAATTGCTAGATCTTATAACCCTGAAATTTTATTTGGGGAAAAATATATTTTCAAGTGGTCAAATGGGTGGCCTCAAATGGGAGGCCCTCTTCTAATCTGCTGCTGCTGCATGAACTGTTTTCTTTTTCAGTTCACCATTCCCACATCATGTGGCAAATTCTTTGTGATTGTTATTTTTTCTTGTATTGTAAATATTTTCTTTTTTTGTAGCACTGAATAATAGGCACCAAAGATGCTCTGATTTTAGATGTTTTTGTGTATAGCAACATGATGCAAGGCTCGGAAGTGATGCTTTAAGTTCTGCTGCTAGATGACACATCTTTTAGGTACAATAAAATGGCTGGAAAATGGTCTGATGCAGAAATTAGAGCTCTGCTCTCCCACCACACCAAAGACAAGATAAGCAGACAGCTCAATGGCACCATGAGAGATGCTGCAACTTCCTGAGTAAATCAATCTCACCAGGCAAATGCTAAACATGATGTGAGAATTGTGCCTCTATCCGTAAGGGCCCTGGCATGTTTGAACAGAGCCTTTATAGCACTTTGCTGTAAAGGAGACCTATGTTTTAAAGGCCAAAAGCACCACTTAAACAGATAGGTGGTGCCAGCAGTTTCAGCAGTTTAACAGATTCCACGTCTGAATGAGGCTATAGAGATCTCTGGGTTTCCTGATTTCTAATTTATCCCTTTTACTTGAATGAGAGTTAATTCCATCTGTAATCTAAAAATAGCTAGTCTCTCTCAACACTCCACAAAAGATAATACCCTCTGATAAGAGGCACAGATTTTGGATCTAAAGCTCAAACTAAATTAGGAATTATTTTACCCAGAACTATCTGGAGAAGGAACTGCGTGTTTCTATCAGCGAGCTACTTGATTGCATTCCCACATTCCCAAATACTGTGAGGATTATGGAAATTAGGATTATGGAAATAGCAAATTTGGGCTGGGGGAAATTTACCTCTGACCAATAATGTTTTGTCTTGTGAAATCCATACTGCAGTTGCTGATTGATTGATTTTTGAGTCATACACACTATTATCATTATCACTTGTTAATATTGATATAGATTGATTATATACTGTATTGATATAAACATTAATCTGAAAAGTCAAATAAGAGTAATTTTTGCAAATTTATTATGAGACCTGAGGTTTGAATGTATCCCAAAAAACATATGGAATATTTTCACAATTTTAAACTCATGTATGATTTATTGTGACCAGACTGAAGCAGCAGAACTCATAAGAGTAATATATGGGAATTCTGTTAAAAGGTCAGTGATTAATTTGAAGGTCAAGTTAAATCTTGAGAGATTATTTGTGATTCCTCCTACTTTTCCTTATTCTTGACAAAATAACTAGTTGGTAGTGGGACTAATTGATATTTAATTTTAATAAGTTTTTATTGTACCACAATATCACTGTCAGAAAGGTCAAAATCCACAGTAGTAGTCTTTACTTAAGCATTCAGGAAATGACTTCTGCTGAAATGTATCCACCATTGTCAGGAGGAGAGATGGCACTGAATATCTAAAGGTATTATCGTCAATTCATCATATTATTTATCACTATCTATACTCTCCTGGGTCACAGTCCTTTGTTCTTTCCCCTTGTTCATGCTCATCCATTACAGGGTAATGGGTGAACATGTTCTTACACACAGCCAGTCGCGTGTAGATACACATGAACACACATGGTTTATATGTAGACACACATTAGAGTGTTGTCATGCATACTGGAATTTAACAACATTATCATCCAGAGATCTATCTTAAAGATGTCTGTAGGTGCAAACTAAACCACTGTGTGACCCTCGCGGAGTGTGTAAACTTTCACTTCATCAAACATGTCTGGGTTATTACCAGACTCTCCTTTGGAAGCGGCCAGTAAAAGACAAGTGACTCAAGAATTGGTTAGGGTGTCAGGCGGCTAAAGACAGATCTATGATGTGTGTGTGTGTGTGTGTGTGTGTGTGCACGCGCATGCATGCGTGCATCCGTGTGTGTGAGAAAGCTCCATGGGTGTTCATTTTTCTGAGCAGCCAACATGCATATCACTCCCACTCTCTGTGTGTGTCTGTCCTTGTTGGTATAAGTGTGAAATATACTTAAACTCTGGCAAATACAATTGCTGTTTGTGTCTGTGACTTCAAACTTTACAGCAAATTTTTTTGTTTTCTGTTTGGCATTTATTGTAGCAAATTCAGTATCAATTGATGAGCTCCCGTGGGTGAGTGAATCTCCAGGGATCGGGGGGTNGGGGGGGGGTAACTAATCCCGAGAGCTGTTTATTTCTCACTCATCATCACAAGCATGGAGAGAAAGGAGGAGGGGGAAAAAAGGAAGCAAAATAGTAGAAAGGAGAACGAATCAAGGAGGAAGTGCAGAAGAAAATACTGAGGGAAGAAAATGAAACATTTTGAGGAGTATGAAGGAGGAACGGGAGGAGGTGGAAATGCGGGTTTCTGTTAACATAATCCCAGTGCAGATTTTTAAACTGAGACAATTCTGTCATCCTTAAATGACTGTGAACAACAAAATGCTCCTTTCCCCTTTTTCTAATCTTGATAATGCAAAAGCTCATCATGACTTATCATGCTCTCCATACCTGCTTATCCTATGCATGGTTGCGGGGGGCTGAGTAGATCCCTGCGAGTGGCAGGCGACACCTGGACAGGCTGCCAGTCTGTCGCAGGGCTAACGCGCAGAAACACAAAGTCATTCACACCCATGAGCAAATTCTAATTGATCTCAACTGCATGGTTTCAGATTTGAACTCAGAACCTTATTGCGGTTAGGTGACAGAGCTAGCTACTGAGCCACCGTTAACAATTGATCATGAGACTATTGGTCTGAATGTTGCCAAAATCCATATGAGAAAAAGAGTCGCTGACGATGGAGAAATCAAAAGAATTGGCAGAGTAAAGGAATGTTGAACTATTTTCTTTAGCTTTTTGGAAAACTCCTGAAGCATTTATGATTTATAACCTACATACTTGACTGACTTCTGCCTTACTTGCAATATATAAAAAAAAAAAGTAATTTGTGTTGCTTCTAACTCATTTTNCTGACTTCTGCCTTACTTGCAATATATAAAAAAAAAAAGTAATTTGTGTTGCTTCTAACTCATTTTGCTTTTATTTTTTAGTTCCAAGCAATGCAGATGATGTGTCTGGCTTACCTTTTATTCTGTTTCTGCTGTGAGACAAACTACACATGTAAAATAGTGACTTGATTGAGGATTCCAAACTCCCAGTGCTGCAGCCCAGGCATCACTATTCACCTTAGTTAGGATTTATGATCCTATCTCCATTATCTGTATTCTCACTATTTTATTCTGATACTGTTGTCTGATAGATTTTAATGATACCGCCTGTACTTTGTGTTCAGATATACTGAGTTTTCATAGCGAAAGAGAGGCAGCAGAAGAGAAATTTAGCCTTTTATGGCCATTGGCTGGGTTTGTCAAAACAGAATGTCAATCCAACCATGCCGTTTGTGAGATGGTGGCCGTAATGCACCATTTAATTTGTTGCCATCTGCCATTAATGTAAAAGAGGAGAAATAAGAAGAGATTTAACAGTTTTTCTGTTGTCGCATTTCATTGGGGCAGTTACGTTTGAATATTTAATTCCTAATATGGTAAGATGGAAAACATTTCAACATATAGGTAACATTTACAAATTTATCTGTGTGAGTCTTGGCACGGCTTGAGTGTGTGTGCCTGTGTGTGTGGAAAGAAGGAAAATGTTAGGCATGAATAGAGCTACAGTGGTGTGAGTAGACATGTACCTTGCAGTGTTCAGTCCTTTTCTCTCTTCATCATCTCTAATGAGGCAAAGTCCTTCCCGAGACTTGGCAAACAGAAATATCTCCTTTGGCTCAGATGGGCATTGCTTGTAGACTAATGAGTCATCCAACCTTCATGCATGATGCATGACTCCTGAGCCTGATTTCATATTTGTAGTTATTTGGAGAAATATTATTTCTTATTCATAGGATAGGTGCAAATATTGTGCAGCACGTGGACTCCGCCAATGTTTTTCCAAAGCCAAGTTAACCAAATTAACCCCAACAAAGTAAATGCAACCAATAAACTGTTGTAGTAATTTAATTTATCTTTCACGTAATAATTATTCAATTATTTATATTTTAATATACTGTATATTCTTAAGTTTTATAAAATCTTTCAAGTATAAAGGAACACGTGTGTCTTCAGAGAGATATTCAATAGACTGAATGCAGTTGTGGTATTTTAACCACCAAGAGACCATGGATGAAAATAGTTCAGCTCTAGACAACACAAGACAACATTTTTGTTAGCAGAGTGTAGTGACCAAGAATGAACAGAGCCCTGCAAAAATGAATTTTCAAGTATGGGGTTGATTCTGGTTGCTGCTTTGGAGGCAATCATCAAGAACTTGAACATGATGGGAGCCAGTGGAGAGAGAGTGCTGTTTATTAGATCATTTGAAGAGGTTTAAGTGTACATTCTGGCAGACTTTTTAGTAATGCACTACAGTATCAAGACATGAGATTACAAGTTTCTGTATGAAGTTAGGCTTCATACTCAGAAAAGTAGGGCTTCATGATGTTGATTTTCTGTGTATAACATCAGGAGCGATGTTATGCACAGAAAATCAACATCATCAAGAGACAGAAGCAGTGAGATAAGTTAACTTTAGCTGGATATAGAGTAAGATACCCTGGATGGCAGCAGACTTTTGTTGTAAGTACCAACAAGGAACCAAGCTGAAGGACTGGCTAGAATGACAAGGAGTTCAGTCTTTGAGAGGTTAAGCTGAAGACTGCTTTCCTTCATCCATGTTGAGATAATTGCATAGTTACTTGACAAAATTACCAGTTTGAAGTAATGTTCATAATTGTATAATTTGACCTGGAGATTAGTTAATTTAGTAGGATATCATAACCTTAGTGAGAGTACTTTGTTCAAATTCTCTGAACATTTTTAAGCAGCTTGTTCTTCATTTTTTATGTGAAGTACTTTCTTACCTGTGGTGTTGTCAAGAGCATAAACAGCATTCAGTCCAAGTTCTCCACTGTTTCTTCTGACAGCTGAGGAAGGGGCAAAATGTGAATTTTCATTATGAGGTATATCTCACGGGGAAGGAGCACTAGTACAGCAGTAGTTTGTCGCTGTGTGTGTGTGTGTGTGTGTGTGTGTGTGTGTGTGTGTGTGTGGTGATAAGTGGGATGGTGATAAGAGGGATTTCTAGGATGGCTACATCTCTAGATGTTTGTGGTCCCATCTGAGAGATCCAGGGTTAAATCACTTTGATGACACCATAAAACTGAAACTAGCACAAGTCTCTGGTGTTCACCAGTAGCATGAAACAATCAGCAAAATTCCATCTTGGGAAATTGTGAACTGTAGATTATTATGTGTTTATACTCACTCACTCACACACACACACACACACACACACACACACACACACACACACACTGCAATATACTGCTATGTACTCAGTTGACAAACACGTTCAATGTGTTTAAGAAAGGTAGAAATTCTAGAACATTCTATAATGGTGAAACTGAATCCCAATTCTGCATTTGTCAGTATAATGGTAAACCAATAGATCTTCACAAACTCACAATATCTATTCAACTGAAGTACATACTACAAAAAAAAAAAAAAAAAAAANAAAAAAAAAAAAAAAAAAAGAAAGAAATGCAGAGACTGAAAAAAAGAATGAAGAAAACAAAGGAAAATGAAGGTTGAAGTATGGGGGCAAGCAGAAAATGGAATTTGAGAAACATGAGATGAGGAAATGAAAAACTAAAGGATGTAGAAGAAGGGGGNGGGGGGGAAATGTGGAAGATGAGAGGGAAGTAAATGAGAGAAGAAAATATGAGGTGGAAATAACCTCCACAATAGGAAACACCATGAATGGAGAGGAGGAATGAGGAGAAGGAGAGTGGATATCAGGCAGTCAAAGGGGGATTAGGATGATTCAGCAGAGCAAGTAAGGAGCAGTATATTAACGTAAAAGAAGAGGAGAGTGGTCTATTAATTTACTGAAGAGAGACCAAAAAGCAACAAGTAGACTAAAATATTAGAGGTCAGTTCTGCCTTTGAAGGACAAACAAAATAAATGTGCTCATTAGCTAACTAGCAATAAAGGCAAAGTGGTCAAAATATGACCAAGAAGTTAAAGACATCTGGTTTTTATTTTTAAGAATGTAGTATTTATAATCCTGTTTGGTCAAGAGTACTACCAGAATCCACTAGCATACCTACATAACATAGTAACCAGGTGTGGTAAAAAAACATTATACATTTCCTTATTTTTTCTTGACCACTATTAAGTAAAGTATAAGTATTTGTTTTGTGCTACTTAATAGTTTCCATTACATTTCAAACATATTGTGTTTACTCTGCCACATTTAGACATATGTACTAGTTACCTTACATATTCAAAATTTAAAGGGCTCATGTCTTTTGTTACTTTCCCTCATTTTTTATAGTGTGATTATAATAGGAAATATGTCTGGAATACTGACAATGTTGCAAAACCTGAGGTTGATGTCTATAGAAATGCATCTGTTCAGATAAATCCATAGATACTGAATTGCCTTCATTTTGAATTTTTCCTTCACTTTCATAACATGTTTATATTATTATGTAACATGTAACATGTTTGAATTTACCTACCTTGGTTAGACACACCCAGCAAATGCAAGGATAACAAGTGTTGCAGTATGTGGATGCTGTCAATTTAGGCCTGACACAGCTGGCCAGTCAGATTAGAGCAGGCTTTTTGGGAGCGGGGCCTTAAAGAGACATAAACTGAAACAGCCTTTTTTTTCCACTCAGTGTGCACAGAGGTGCTTTTGTGAATATTAAAATATTGCAAAGGTTTCAAAATAGACCTCTAAGTGAAAATAAGAACAAGTGTAGCATGTGTATGTTTCTCCTTATCAGACATCCTTTACAGTTTACATCCCTAAGTTTTACAGTGCATCAACATGTTTTTGAAAGTGAAAGATGTTGATGAACTCTCACAAACTCTAGAGGATCACATCATCCTTTCATTTGTCTGAAAGCATGAAAATCCCCCTAAAACTGGAGGGGAAAAAACAATATTTCCTATTCCACAATTTCTGTTATTTAATTTAAAATATTCATTCCTTCATTCCAAAATCTCCCAAGGTTATCCATGTTGTTGTCTGAAAAAAAAAAAAAAAANAAAAAAAAAAAAAAAAACAATTTGGGGGATTTTTATTATTGATGCATTAACATGTACTGAACAAGGTACATGACAGTAAATCAATAATTTAACACTCTCACAGGGACCATGTGAGTACTTTTATTTTTGACACTAATTTTGAATGCAGGCCTTTACTTGTAACGTTGTATTTCTCCACTGTGGTCTTAGTACTGTTCACTCCAATGTTATTAACCAAAGAGACGTGCTTCCTGTAGAAGCTCTGCCTCTGGGAAATGTTTATAGAATAAAACTCCAATCTTCAAATGTGAGTAGACACAGGAGCGCAGAGAAGGAGGGACTGCATCAGATCACTTGGGGGAGAGGAGAATAAGGAGACTAAATTATGATGGACATAGAGGTTAGATGATGAAAGTCACATTGACCCACTTCTTCTTCTTCTTCTTCTTCTTCTTCTTCTTTTCCTTTCAGCTTTCCCTTCAGGGGTCACCACAGCGAATCATCTGCCTCCATCTAACCCTATCCTCTGCCTCCTCTTCTCTCACACCAACTAACTTCATGTCCTCTTTCACTACATCCATAAATCTCCTCTTTGGTCTTCCTCTAGGCCTCCTGCCTGGCAGTTCCAACCTCAGCATCCTTCTACCGATATGTTCACTATCCCTCCTCTGTACATGTCCAAACCATCTCAGTCTGGCCTCTCTGACTTTATCTCCAAAACATCTAACATGCGCTGTCCCTCTGATGTACTCGTTCCTGATCCTATCCATCCTCGTCACTCCCAAAGAGAACCTCAGCATTTTAGTCTCTGCTACCTCTAGCTCTGCCTCCTGTCTTTTCCTCAGTGCCACTGTCTCTAAGCCATACAACATCGCTGGTCTCACCACCGTTTTGTACACCTTTCCTTTCATTCTTGCCGAGACTCTTTTGTCACACATCACACCTGACACTTTTCTCCACCCATTCCAACCTGCTTGCACACGTTTCTTCACCTCTTTTCCACACTCTCCATTGCTCTGGACTGTGGACCCTAAGTACTTAAAATCCTCCACCTTCTTTATCTCTATTCCCTGTAACCTCACCATTCCACTTGAGTCCCTCTCATTCACAGCCATGTATTCTGTCTTGCTGCGGCTAACCTTCATTCCTCTCCTTTCCAGGGCATATCTTTGGCATATCATATCATTGACCCACTTCTAACCAGCTTTTTCTCTGTGGGAGAGGAGGAGAGATCTTGATCTTGACTGCAAGCTGTCTGGTAGTTTTCCAACTAACCAGGGATGATTGGAGACACACACACACACACACACAAATGTATAGTTCACATATCTTGACATGGAATATCTGTGGAATATGAGCACAAGCACTTCTGAAACTCAATTCAAACTTTGCTGTTCAAACACATGGAACACTCAGACACCCATGGATGCCACTAAATACTAATGTATAAACATATGACCCGAAACAACACAATGCATTGTAAATACTCTGTGAAAGTTTCATCTTACACCAATATAAAAACAGGATACATCAAGAGGACAACAGTGATTCTTGTTTTCATATAGGGACTGTTTAGGAAAATGGTTGTCAGTAACATAACATATATATGGGCTTATATCAGCAGTGGTGTCCTTTAAAACTGGCTTATTAAGAGAAGTGGTAAACCTATTAAAATTATTTTGTACATATAAATTATTTCATTTTAATAAATTATAATTAGGCTCTACACGTAAGATGACAAGATCTGCATTATAATATCACTCTATTATTAATGTGTCTAGGAGGAGTCATGGAAATGTAATGCATGTCCTCAGTTGGCTAATTGCTGACACATTTACATAAATCTCATGGTACTGCAGCACTGGACGGTGATATTTAAAACTGCCAGCAAGTGTAAGAGTGAGTGAGTGTGTGTGTGTGNTGGAGACACACTTAAAAGACAGAGATGAAAGCATATAAGAGGAGAAGGAAGCTGGTGGTGCTGCATATATACATAGAAAACACACACACTCTCACCACTTTGACCTCGTTTTCATCTTGCCATCCTGTCACATTTCATTAATGACTGTGGATGTGTGTGTGTGTGTGGATGGTGTGATGCATCTTGACTGCCATAAGCTGCTACTTCAAAATGTGATGTTTGACAAAATACAGTTTGACTGACAGCATCTGTTAGTGGTCAGTAGACTGAAAACTGGGTTTACTTAGAGTGAATGCAGCAATGTGAAAGGTATAGAAGAGCAGTAATGTACAGTAGGGAAAGGAACAGGGGGAACAAATTTATGAAGAGAGACAGCATGCATGTTTTAATCATTTCATTGCTTAGACCTAAAAAATTCCCTCCCATTGGAAATGTTCTTATTCCGCGTTTTGACCTCTTACCATTAATATTTCACTGTCCAATCTCAAAGATGCTGCTGTGACAGAGCAGAAGAGCCTCACGGTGACATGTATTTGATACGGCTGACACCAAGGCTAAAATCCTCATTTGACACTGCAAATAATATATCAGTGAAAAGGGCAACAATCAACAAGCAGCAAATGACTTTATGTAAGCCTCCACCAATGAGACCATGAAAATTGCTCTTTGTGCTTGTGTTTGCGACAAGAGGTGGTCTGAACAGTGGAAATGCAAACCCCATTTCATTTTAAAGTGAGTATACCAAAACTACACAATTCTTGCTACCATGCAGGCCTTGCTACTTCACCCAGCGCAGTGAAAGGGGCAGTTTTGCAGCCAAGAAATTACCAAACAGGAACAGATATTTTTAAAAAAACAACTTTCCCTCTGAAGAAAATGGCATTAAATGGGATTTAACGTACAGAATTAGGGCCAGTATCTTTAGTCTGCAAGCTCCAACTGAATGCTGGAGCTCCTGGAATATTATTTAACAGCATGTTATCAAAAGGTTTTTAGTTAACATTTGCATCAAAATAGTAAGGAAGCATACACAACTTACAGTATACATGAAAAGACAGGGCCTATAATCCATAGAAGCACTGTTGTAATGAATTGTCTTACTGTATATTGAGCTTAGATGCTATAATGTAGCATGTTGTGTCTTACAGAGAACTCTAAAAGTGGTTCTTCCAACATTTGAATACAAAGGTGATCAGGGGAGATTAAAATTGTGCTGCAATATTGTTTTCCATGTGGGATAACTTACTTAGTTCTAAAGACATTATTAGCTAAATATGACCTTTCTGTACTCAACATGCAGCATACAGAAAGTGAAGTTGTATCAATTCTGGTTTCGCTAGTTGAAATTTTCACGTATGATGGTGCTATGGAAAATGACAAACATGAAATTAGTTTCTTATCTAAATTGTCTTTGTTTAATACTGACGATACAAAACTGAGCACCTCTTTCTTCAAGAGCTTGAAATGAAAAAGCCAACTACTCAAACAAAAAAAAAAAAAAAAAAAAAAAAAAAAGACCTAAATACCACTGCCAGAGTCACAGTTATGTAAGGACAGCATTTTGGGTTAGCTTTTGTTCAGGGTGATCCGATTTGTCATGATGATGCTGCAGCAGCATCCTGGCCACATTTCTAAAGTGGCTTTGGAACAGAGAACAAAGCTCCTCCTGTCTGTGCTAACAAATTCCTCTACTGCTGTGACTATGATGTCGTCTACCTGTTTTCCTTACTTTTCTGACTGTCTGTTCATCCAGAGGGGGTGGAGTCAATAGCATGACCATGTGTGGCGCATAGTGCAATCTAATACAAAAGCCCTGCAAAAAAAATCCAACCTTTGTTCAAGCTATGAATGTTCCATTTTGTTGCGACTTTCAGAGAGGCGATGATTGAACTTTGTGGTATCTGAGGCTGTGATTTTACAACTTAATGCAGTCTGATACAATAAAACCACAAACTACAGCCTCAACATTTTACATTTGTTTGAATCAGCATCAGTCCTCATAATTAACATTATAGCTTCAGCTAGCATTTATTGCTGGTCTTTTATATTGGGGTTTAAAGAACTAGAACAAAGGAATTTCGGTGAGTAGAAGGGATGGCAGTGCAGAAGGGAAATGAGAATCGCAGGCACTTTTTTGACAAGTAAATAAATATTACTGCATGTGACAATCTCTTGCGATGTTTTTATGTGTGGTGAGTGATTTAAGTTGCCTAATTTCCATCAGTAATACCAGTCCTCAGTGCCACAACAAGCTTTTGATTAGAGATCAGTGCTTGAAGTGGGCCAGTACGCAGTACCAGGACCTCTGTAATTTTCATTTCAGGGTACCGGAACATTTTCAGGATTACCGGAATCATAAAGCTTCTGTACTCTACAACAGAAGTCAGAGTAAAACAATCACTGATATAGAAACAATAGCAAAGGGTGCAGCCAGACAAATTCAATCGAGGGACTGCATATTTATATACGCACCTACACCCCACACAGCAAATGACCTGATGTCGTCTCCCAAGCTCCCAAGCAATGTTAGAGATGATACCTAACACTCAAGCAATACCAACGTTTTTTCTAAGAGCTAAAACAGCAAATGTGACAAAATGATGGTGGTCTTGCCAATTTTTCTGCCAATTGTACTATAATTTTTCCCCCTTTTCTTCTTTTTCCCTCTTTTTTCTTTTTTCCCTTTTTTTTCCTTTAAAAAGAAAAAAGAAGAAGAAACAAGAACAAAAATTGGACTACAGTTGTTAGAGGTAAATGTACGATGGTGTATTTGGGCCATATAAGACAAAAAAAAACAAAAAACTTTTTTTCATCTTATATGGCTCTAATACATGGTTATATACTGTAAATGGACTTTCGCCATTTGTTTTTTCAAGTTGTTTTCATGATAACAGCTATGCAAACAAATGTTCAGGTGCTCAGGTGACAGAGTTTTCTTTACATAAAGCTAACTGCTGCTCAGGGTTTCCTACTGTGGTCATCATATACGTACATGTGGGGGTGGTTTTGGGGTACTTTATTGACCAAATATCCCAAGATATAATGTATTCAACAAACTGCATTGAGTTATTGATACATGTATGATTGGTAACTTTAAAAGATTTTAAACTCTGTTGCATCTTTAATCAACAAAGTTCATTATTATGTTTGGTTTAGCAAACAACAAAAAAAGCACTTCCAACACCTTAAAACTTTGTTACCTGATACAGATAAAAATGCATAACTGTTATGAGAGGGTACTGTATGTCTCAAAACATCACCTAAAATGAATACACTAACATGAAAAATCAATGGGAACACACCACCCAATACTGAGAACATCTAAAATTCCACATTTTAGTTGTCACAGGGCTTAAAACAAACACCTTGTTTATCTTTATCCACGCAGCAAAAGCAGCACATCAGCAACAGTTGGGAGTCCTCCATCAGTATCTCAACTGGATCCTTTAAACCAAAGTACCGCTGTGTATTTGACAGAGCTCACAGAGTACACAAGGACTTAAATGGACCCCCCCCCCNCCCCCCCCCCCCAAAAAAAAAAGGCTTGAAGTGCAAAATGATGCTTTTGGTTACAGTTATGCACGCAAAATGCAAGTGAAGTGCAATCTGTTATGCTGTGCTTGTTAAAAGGCAACCAACTGTAATTTGTAGCAGTATTTATTTATTTAATAGGGCCTATGCACATTAATCACTATTAACAAGTAAATGTCCCATAAGATTGACTAATTTTCATATTCAGAATTTCTAAAAGACCCTATCTGCAAACATGAAGTCTCACATACAGTATTATGAGCAATTAGACCATTACATTTCTATTATATAATACAGAAATTGCACAGAAGACAAAAAAAGGAGACAAATGAGGAACAGAAGAAAATAAGAGACAACAACTTTCAAGTGACAGATGACTCATCTTCTTATTTTAGATTAGAATAAAAACCAAGAAGGCATAATTGTATATTTTTTCCTGCTTTCATCATTTTACCAAGTATTTGTGTCACAAAACCTTAACTTTATTAACACAAAAACATAATTGGTGTCATGTAGCACAACACTTTAGTTTCCATTGCAGTATTGTACAGTTCACTACCTAAAGAAATCCCTATCATACTGTAGTTTGGTATATAATAAAGGCTTTGCATAAAACTCAAAAAAAAAAAAAAAAAANAAAAAAAAAAAAAAAAATGTATTTAAACATTGTGAAAATAGTTAATAAATGCTGTGACCAGGAGTTGACCAGTTCCATCGCCTGTATGTCGCTAACATGCAGTCTTCCTGTTCTGTATTCTCTATAAGTGTGAATACAAATGCAGCTCTTTGAAATTCTGCTGATGGCCTCAGTGTAATCAAAGCTTCCCGTCTCTCTTTCTGACTCATCCGCTCTCAAGCCAAAGCATTCATAAATTATTTGATAAAACACTCTAAAATATTCATGTCTACATTTTTTAAGAACACAGCTTTATTAACCACAATGTGGCTTTTGTGGATAATATCCAGTTCTCTTAAATTTCACTTATAGTCAAATCAACTTTGGGTTCAGATTTTGAAGTGTGTTTGATTACATAAGAACACTATAACTTTGGAAAATGATTATTAGACTCAGACTAAAGTTTAACTTTAAACTTTATATAAAAAATAAATAATAATAATAATAATAATAATAATAATAATAATAATAATAATAATAATAAAGGATTTTGTGGATTTTAGCCCTACATTTTTAACAAAGTCTTCACTCTTGAGAGGAGCAGTACTGAGAGGCCAGAACAAGGTCCAAAATTTTATGTTTGGCTTTATTTTATCTAATGTAATGTAATGTAATCTAATCTAATCTAATCTGTCATGTAGTTGAAATGACTGGTTTCAATAAAGATATGTCAACATCACATAGGGAAAAACACCTTATGTATATATACAAGAGTTTAGTTTCTGAATTTCTGAGGTTAAAACCAACACCACAATGGACAAAAATGAGACCGAAATAATTATATATTATAGGATTAGAGCATGTGTTGCTGTTTCGGCATGTGCATCAATGATCCCCACATAGTTAGCCATACTGACTGGATGTAGAGTTATTGTAAGACAATGGAAGTCAGTTATACCATCATCATTTCAACAATGGANCTGACTGGATGTAGAGTTATTGTAAGACAATGGAAGTCAGTTATACCATCATCATTTCAACAATGGATTGAACTCATGTCAAATATCGGCAGCTATGAATGGATTATACTTCGAACTTCAGGGAAAGAAGACCTTTTTTTGAAAATCTGGAACCCCTTTCTTGACCTTATTGCCACCAGAAATTTATTTCTTATATTCTATATGTTAACACACTTAGTGTCCTCTTATACCTGCAGTCAATATGATTTTATCTTTTATTTTTTATTTTTTTGGCTTGTTTTTGTTCTATGTGTGTATGTTTTTTGATTTGGGGGGCCTTATTAGTGTGATTGCAGTGACACAATCACACTCATGTTGTCCTGCATACTCCTTATTATTATGGGACCTATGGACTGACCTTTTGAGCAAAAAGACTCAGAGAAGGATGTACTTTCTAAAGAAACTGTTAATTTTCAATGTTCATAACAAAATGCTTCACATGTTTTACTGTGCTTTTATTGAAAGTGTTTTAACCTTTTGCATTATCTGTTGGTTTGGTAATGCCACCGAAGCACAGAAAAAGACCGTCAGGAAAATGGTAACAACAGCCAGCAAACTGTTAGGAATGACATTACCAAGCATGGAACATATTTACAGAGACAGGCTAATGAATAAGTCATACAACATTCTGGGTGACAGGAGGCACCCCCTTCCTTCTTCATTTAAACTATTACCACCTGGGCAATGATATTGTCCTCCTCTTTTTACAAAAAATTGGTCTAAGTTCTCATTTGTTCCCCAAGCCATTAAACTTCTGAACGGGTAAAGCACTTAAGGTTGTCCAGCTGGTCTGGACAACTTCACTTCACAATTTTATGTTATGTATTTTATGTTTTTAGTTGTGTTCAGTGTAATATATAGTATATACAGTATAAGGTGTAATCTGTGCAAGGTTTATTTTAATGTAAGGTGTATTTTTAGTGTATTTTAGTGGAAGGTGTATTGAGTGTATTTTAGTGTAAGGCATGTGACAAGTGTGTAAGTATGTTGGGATGTGAATTGCCCCATGATGACTTATGTCCTAGGATGTCATGATAAAATGCCATGTGGTTTTTCTTACGCTGCACAACAATTTCCCTATGGGGATAAATAAAGTATCTATCTATATTGGATCTATCTATTCTTATTCCTACCGTTTTTTTGTTTTGTTTTGTTTTTTTGCTCATCCATACCGCAAATACCGTTCATGCTACATATACTGTTCATACATCAATGCATGCATAAGTTTATGCTGCATCCTGCTTTTTCATAATTCTAGCTTCCATATGTTTTCATAAAATCTGCATAATTTTACATACTTAAAGGCTGCATAATTTTACATACTTAAAGGGACTGCTTTTTAAAAATGACATTTGTCCTGTATCTCTCCTCCTACATACTTTAACATACCAAGACAAGCCATATGTCAATACATGCAGAAGTGTGCTGTCTCTTGTGTTATTGATATCTGTAATACTTCATGAATTATTAATATTTTTTTTTAATCCTATAGACAACCATTGTGTTTATATCTCAAAAACTACAAAAGGTACAGCTTTCATTCAACTTCTAAAATGTGTCATATTGGTCACTGATTAAATGTACAAATGGGTTCATGTTGAAAAAATTTATTGTTTACGAAATTTTATGAGTCATAAATAGTAATGATTGTGTATTGCGTCTAATTGACAATAATGTATTTTATAGCTGAGATACTGTGTACAGCTGAAACTCCATTTTAATTGCTATGTGCTCATTATTACACAATAATAAGCTGTGTAAATTATCATTATGATGAAGTTTACCATTTATGAATTATTATGAAATATACTGTATATTGCATTATTTTCTAATGGGCTTATTCACTGTAATGTATTTTTTAACTAAGATACTGTGAACTAAACTTTAATTGATATTTGCTCATAATTACATTCTAATTGACTGTGTAAAATATCATTATGATGAAATTTACCATTTATGAATTATTATGAATTATATATTACATTATTTTCTAATGGGCACAGTAATGTATTTTATACCTTACATGCTGTGTACAGTAGAAACTCCATTAAAACTGTTAAATACAACATACAGCAGCCAAACTTAGCAAACATGTTCATCATCTCATCCACTGCTAAGAAAACAAAAATTACACTGGTCGGCCTGATGGGGGAGCTATAATAACCAATTATACATGTTGGCCTATAACTTTGGACCCGTAACAGATACATTCAGAATTCTTTTTTCCCTGGATTTCTTGGGTCTACACATCCATAGGTACAGGCCACGCCCATTTATGCCAGTTTGAATGTTGGCCAAAATCAGCAGACATTTTGTTTTAAGAATCTGAGACTGTTCAACTTACAGCAGCCAAACTTTCAGACATGTTTATCATCTCATCCATACTAAGAAAACAAGACATGTACCGTTTATGACTTATTATGAATTATATTTTGCATTATTTTAACTGTAATGTATTTTATGGTGCTTTTTACAGCAGAAATTCCATTAAAAATATGAAGTGCTCAATAAATGAACATCAATCAAGTGTGTATAAGATGATGTACACTTTATGCTAAAACTCATTATGATAACGTATTGTTTATGAGTTATTATAAATTATATAATGCAAAAATAACTGTAATTCCCAGTCAATTAAACTTGACTACCTTAACTAAACATGCTCAATACTACATATTGATGAACTACACATAACTTTACTATGCTGACCTATACATTTTATGAGTTATTGTGGTTTCTATTGTGGCAAGACCATAAAGTAGCTCATAATAACAAATGCTTAAAAATCTGTAATACAATCATGCTGCTCAGCACTGCAGTCATACACATTTTCTTCAGGAAATGCAAATCTAGTTTGAAAATGTGTAAAAGTTAATATTAAAAAAATGATCCCCAAATAGTTAACAGACACACAGCATCTGCGCTGATTCATTGACCTGACTTTTGGTCGTTTTTTTTTTTTTTTTTTTTTTTTTTCATCCATTATTATTGGTCGTCGACTACTGGCTGTGTAGATTGTTTTTAACATTTACATGTGAATAAAGTAGAAGAATATCACCTTTTATGACATATAAGTTGTTACGGCAAGAAAACTCAAATTTGTGTGTTTAGATGAGTCACACTGGCAGATATCCAATACATGTCAGATTTATCTCCAAATGATTGCAACCCAAAAATGAATCTAAGAATTCTAGCTTCCATATGTTTTTTTTTTTTGTTTGTTTGTTTGTTTTTTTTTACTGTTTATATGTTCATATGACATCTATTTTGTTTATGTGTGCCTAGCCTGAACTCTGAATAGGAAATTGTACAGTTTTGGGAATAATTCAGACTTACACACACTTTAACATATCCTAAATCTGAATACAATTCCATTTAAAAAAAAAAAAAAAAAAAATCTATCTCTTTTCCTCCTCACATCCTTTAGTCTCTGTAAGTCACTGTCCACATATTCACCATATAAAAACCATGACCTCATCTGTCTTCTGTCTTCTGTTTTCTTTTCTGTTTCCCTTTCCCCTCAAAACTCTCTTTTCTCTGCGTATTCATTGAAACACATTTTCCAGAAAATAAATAAACTTTAGCAGTTACATTCTTTGGAACACAGAGAGTACATCAGAGCAAACATTTTAAGTGCTTTCTAAGGCTGTGTCATATATAAGGATCTATGTGTACTCACTACGATGTGTGTGTGTTCTTGTCTGTGTTTGTTAAAGTGAGCTGAGGCAGCGTTCCCAGGGTGGAGGTGACACAGATAAATGCAGAGGCATAGAAACGGAGATAGGAATGACAAAAACACAGTGTGACAGATTTACTTTCTTGACTTTGGGTTTGGTTGTCTTCTGTTGTTTGTCACCACGTGAAAAAATATCTCCCTTTTTCTTTTATCCCAGGAAAAGGATAAAAAGTTAGGATTTGAGGTCAAAGAACTGTCCCTTTGAAATGGGCTCCCTCAGGAGGAGACAAGCCATAACCATGAGATCCACTCTTTTTTTTTTTTTTTTTTTTTGACAGGGAAATGTTTCTGTCTGCCACTGAAGTTCAGGTTGGCATTTAAAGTACCCTCTTGACCTACACTATAAAGACTGAAATGGCCTGGCTGTACCCCACATTACTTTTTGAAATCATCTGTAATTTATCATTGCTGTGGTGTGAAGGACTTGTCTAAAATCCAGTTTTCCAGAAATTAAAAGAGCAGCATTAGGTTGCAAGACTTTTATTTGAACAGGAGTTACACATCTGGGTTAATGGCTATTTTCCAGCTATTGATTAATCTTTTATGTGATGTTTAATTTTTTTTTTTTTTTTTTTAATTAAGTGTTAAAAGGGGACATTAGCCTTTTCGTTGTTTCCCCTCATTTTGCTAGTGTAAGACAGTAGGGTATGTGTGTTAAAAGCTGTCAAAGTTGCCAAACCTGAGGTTCATGCCTTGAAGGATCATAACACAATCGTACATGTTTGAGCCCAGTATATACAATCTGTATACACGTTACTGACAACCATTTCCCAAAATATACTACTTCAGCAGTAAATTTTAGAATTGTTTTCCTACCTTCCAGACTGCCATTGACTTCAGTTCATTCAAATATGCCATTAAAATCAACTTGTAGACTTGAAACACACTCGAGATAAGTAATCCATCACTGCAAACACTATGTCTATTCGGTGTTTTTTGTCAGAATAACCTTATTTAATCAATTCAATGCAGAGCTACGTAGAAGACAGCGTAAAGTGGATTACGACAGCATGTTCAGTTCCGACAGTCAATCTGACCTTTCAACCTTGACAACACCCTGTCAGAGCCTCACACTTTGACCTTGCTAGTTTTGACATTCACCACCATAATTTCAACAGGTGGTGGTCAGTGGAATGAGGTGTGTGTGTGTGTGTGTGTGTGTGTGTGTGTGTCTATGTATGTCACACACACACACATATGTCTATGTCTATGTATATGTCTATGTCTATGTCCATATGTCTATATGTCTATGTCCATATATGTCCATATATGTCTATGTCCATATATGTGCTCACACATATATGGACATAGATTAGGCTAAAAATGATTATGTGCATCAATATTTAGTCATGGTTAATACAGATAAATTCGAAGGTTGGCTCCTAGAGGAGATGTCATTAGCAGGCAAGCTGCTGAGAAGGCAATAAGTCGTTGGTCTTTATGAGGGCCATCTGACAGGGAATTCTCTGGATTTTAGAGTAAAGTAGCAGTAAGCTGTTATCTTATGAAAGACACATGCCTCTGAAAAGTCACTTTAAAAAGTGTTTCTGTGTCTGTACTTGTGAAACTTTAAATGATTCTCTGAGACTTTGATAGTGGTAAAATAATGTCTGTCATCATATTTGAAGTTAGCAGGTAATTTCTCTACCTCAGCAGTACAGACTGTGCTTGGTGCCCATCAGGTCTCTGACAGCAATCTGATTTTACAGAGTTCTTCTCACTTAATAACATATTTAGAAAATGCACACAATAATGTGTGCATTTATGGATGTTGGTTCTTTGATAGTTTTACAGTTGAAAACCAAAAATTCTCAATTTCAGAATGGCTTGTAGTTGGCATAATGTGGATATAACATACCATGTACTTTATAATTTAAGTCATATGTAGTTGTTGCTGAATCAAGTTGAATTTTGAATATCCTGTCTCCAATTCACCAGTTAAAATTATTGTACATTTTATATCTACTGATTAAATGTCAATATTTAAATAAATAAATTCTAGTCCTATCCCAGATTGATATTACATCCTTGTTATAACCATAACCCATAAAACCAAGTCTTATAGTCCATCTGATTTTTTTTTTTGCATTGTGCAAATGTTATGCTTTCACAGGGTGTTAAGCTGTCAGTCCAGAGCAAGAAGATAATATAGGATCCAATATATGTGCATCATGTGTAGCTGCATACATTACTGTGCACCTTAATATGACCACATTACTGTCATGGATGGAACTGCTCTATCTTCACCAACATCTTGAAAAGGCTATTTGGTTTCCATAGCATCCATATTTCCCCTTATAACACCAGTTATTATAGACTTAAATCTTTGTTTTTGCAGCTGCTGTATAATCTGCAATAAAAGTCCCCTACATATCAGAAGGAATGGATATTACACTACAGCACACACAGTACGTCTTCTATAGCATTAGAGGTTTACCTCTGGTCAATGATGGATTCTTCATGCTTGAGAGAAGATGGATTACAGGCTGATCAATAGCTCTGTGTGAGAGCATCTCACTTTGACAGCTTTGACAGCCTTGTCCACTGCTATTGAACAAGATAGTGTTAGTCCTGCAACCATTATGAAAGGAGACACGTCAATCTTGCTGGTATTCAATGATGGAGCAGTTGACTTTTTCTTCAGGACTCCTGTCTATTGCTAGTGAGACCAAGCTTGGTATCAGCTGATGTATGCTGAATATTAGTCCAAATCATCCTTAAACAAGTTAAAAATGTGCATTAAGATACTGGTCTACTATTTAAAACCTGTAATTAGTCTTCCAAAAAAAAAACAAAAAAAATTCTTCCTTTTAAGATATGCATATTTCTCCGTTTAAGATTTTTGAGTCAAAATTTGAGTACTTATTGGGTTTTGTTGTTGTTATTGTTGTAATTTCTGTGTTGCAAAACTTTATCTGCAGTGTTTGAAGATTTTTCTTTTTCTTTTTTTTTTTAAATTATCCTTCATCTTCAAATTTCTTTAAGCTGCATGTTAATTAGGCCACATTGCAAAGATGATGCAATTAAATGAGCAATGGCTTTCTAAACTGTCATGTAGTTTTGTGTGCGTGTGCATGCATGCGTGCGCGTGCGTGTGTGTGTGTATAATTCATTGTTACTCCCTTCCTATATGTTGTTTTTATTCCACCTCAAAATTATTTGGGAAAGTTTTGCAGAACTAATGCAGTACTGATGCATGATGGGGCATTTCAAGTAACACACAAGTACCTGTTATTATCATTATTATTATTATTATTATTATTATTATTATTAGTAGTAGTATTAGTATTAGTATTAGTATTAGTATTAGTATTAGTATTATTAGTATTATTATGTGGTCACAATGAGAAGGTAGACCAGAGGATTCAGGTTCACACACTTTTACACATTGGAAAGGCTTGTTCATTAAGACATCTAAACACATTTGTACAAATTATATTTATAATTATATCTGTAGCATAAGTCCTGTAAGCCAACAGAGCATGACAAGCAAATACCCACATTGTGCACATATGTCAGTCATGGTTGGTCTCACAAGACTAATCAGCCCATGTGGCACCAACACGACCTAAAGTCTGCTTTATAGGCATGCTGTCCTCTGATCTAATTTGAGATTCCAGCATGGAAATCCTACTTGTTTACTTTCCTTATTCAAAATGTGAAGCGATTGCTGATGGGCTCTGAGAGCTGAATCACACTGCATTTCTACTCAGTCCAGCAGCTTTACAGACAAGAACTATTTGAATAAAACAGGTTGTATTGCCTCTGGGCTCCAACACTTGAAGTAAAAACAACCACGTTACGTATATATTTTTATGTTATCTCTGTAAAAGCAATTTTGATTGATCATTGTACTTTTCCACTTTTCCAAGAGATTTTCCACTTTTCCAAGGGATTAGTTGTCCAGCTTTTCAGTTTCTCCACGATATTGATTTTTTTTTTTTTTTTTTTTTTTTTTTTTTCTCCAGTCAGGATCTCTGTGTGATTGTCCTTTAAGCCTAGCGGAGACTGTACGTTTCTTGGGCCAATTTTACCCCAATTTGGTAGGACCCAACTCATTTTAGAGTTGGACTGAATGTCCAGCTCACCCACGGCTGTTAGACGTGCTGTGTAAATGAGGTCCCAGTGTGAGTTTTACGACCAGATTGAGGAATGATTTGGCTGTGGGACGCTCGGATGGATTTCTGGCATGTCCGAAATTTTGGCCGATGGCCAATCCCATTAGTTTTAAAGGAACCTGTGCACCAGCATGAGTGGAACAGCTCTAGTAACAACAAACGTGGTGCGAGCAGCAGATTGTGTGGACGGAAAAAACTGATAGCAGATTAATAGAGCTGTGGCAACAAATCAGAATGGACATTACCTTTCTTTGTTGTTGTCAACATAGCACTCTCTTCTTCATTTTCTCTTTTTTAATCCTTCCATTTCCTATCCTTCTTGGGTTTACATCTAGTTTGAGGATGCCTTACTGCCTTGTACTGTAATTCACAATTCCACATTGTGAATTACAGGCACAGTTGTGTTTTTCAATGAAACTTTATTGGAATTGTCAACAGACAAAGCGAAACAGAGACTGTGTTTAAGTATACAGTGTAAGAGCCCCGGTTGGACGTATTGATCATGACGTATTGTGTAAGCACAAAGATCGGGGGGGGTTAGCCAAGAAGGATGGCGGATTCAATTGTACAGTTTAAGATAACATAATGCAGATGACCACTGAAAGTTGTACATTGTCTGCTTGGCTTTAAATGAAATGCCTCTCCATTCTAAGAACAGAATTTCCAGATAAGCTGTATTTAATTTTGTGTCAGTACACAACATCAGAACAACAACATGGACATTAGTGGCTTGATTAGTTGGCGTGACCCTACCTACAAGCACCCTGTCAAAATTATCTGTCTCACTTACGCATTATATATAAATTACCATGACAGACGCAAGGAGGTTTTTCCTGTGGCCATGGTACAATCATGATATAATCATTATTATATTATTACATAAGAAACCAAAGCATAAAACTTCCACATTTTTTCATCAATAACCATTTGAATGCACCATGAAACTTCTTTGTTTTCTACAAATATGTGAAGGTAATTTAGCCATGATGTAGAAAGATGTAAATTTTTATCGATACAGTATAAATATGAGATCTAGAGGGATTTCCATGGTGTTGACCACTGCATACCCAACGCAAAATGTTTTATTCATTCTTTGAATAAAATGTGAGGCCCACACCAAATACCCTTTCCCTGATTTATATTTGATCTAGCACACTACAGTTTTCCAATTGAATTTGAGATGAGGAGCCATGGCAATATGTTATGAAGGTCTACGTGGAGTTAGCAGATGGAATAAATATCCCAACTCCTTTGTCCTTGGCCTTTATGAAGGCAAATTAAGTTGATTGAAGTTTAGCACATAGTGTGCTAGGTTCATTAAAGACTGGATTTGTGCTTGGACTTGGATAAAAGAGCTGAAATTTGGGTGAGTTATGTATTTAAGCCAAGTACTAAAGTAATATATATATATATATATATATATATTTTTTTTTTTTTTNTTTTTTTTTTTTTTTTGCCTATGAGCTTCTATGAACATGTATGTGAACACATTATAGAAAATTTATACAGGTCTTCCATTTGAAGCAGCAAACATCTATTTACACTCACAGTTTATATTGATCCACATTTGATCTATGGTAGATTGTATACACCATAGGCACACTTTAAGTACTATTGGCAATTTGAACTGTAAATCAGTAGCAAAAAACAGCCAACTAATGACAATCAACACGAAAGAGGAAAACAATATGATCAGGCAAAATTTTATATATCAACAGAAACACCAAGTGTATATTTTGTCATCACTTGATGTAAGATCCCTTTTACTGAAGTCGTCCAAAAGATATTTGTTCTTGATTGTTGTTGTTGTTTTATTGGGATGCAAAACAAGTTACAGTTTACAAAGCTGTACAACTTTCTACATTTGTTATTTTAATAATAAAAGTGGTTCAGAAATATTGAATCTGCATCTGGACCCAGACCTGCATTAAAATACACTGATAAATTGTCATTAGACACAACATGTCACTGTTTTTTCTTTAAAGAAAGTGCAGTAATTCATGAGAAAATAATGTGATGTTAATTAAACAAAAAAAAAAAAAAAAAAANAAAAAAAAAAAAAAAAAAACCTCTCCATCTGCTCCTATTGATCTATCCTTATAACTAGCAGATAAATAGACACAGGACTGAGAACGTGATGTCTCTTGTGGAGGTAATACCACTATGAAATAACATTTCATGCATGTCTCCCTGAACTGATTGAAGTAAGTTAGGCACCCATACTCCTCTCCTTACATGATCGCTCATGTTTAGCAATAGGGTTTGATTTGCTGCTGGTGGCTTTTTTTTTTATGTACTCACTTCATTCCAATGATTTCTACATAATGCGTTGATGAGGATGTCATTACGTTGCTTCGAATCTGTGGACCAAAGCTTCACATGTGGAATGTTGCTGCAGCTTCCCAGCGAGTTTGGAAGGGCCCATAAATTACAATTACGTCCTGTGTCCTGAACATTTATTTTCACAGAACACTCTGATCACTCTTGAAGCAGTGTGATAAAAACATGATACATCAACAGTCGCTGAAGAACCCAATTAAGGGAGGCTGTCTATCACCATAGTGTTTGTTCCTCACTTCACTGTGACATATTGGATATAAATCTTTCTCCTGTTTCCTGCATTAACAACTTGGCTGTTCAGAACTGCAGCAAAAGAAATGTTCAGAAAAAGGTTCTCCTTACAAATGCATCTTAAAGATGATAGAGTTGGATAATCATTCAGATAAGATGGTCAATCATTTTTTCTATTTAGAAATTATTAAAATGAATAATTTCACATCATATACAACAAGGAGGTCAGATTGGAAGGTTTGATTTTTGGTGTTCATCCATTGGTGTTTATCCAGTTATAAACTCATTAACTAGATCGTGTTGCTTTTGCTTCATTCCTGCTTCTTCCATCTCTTGGCTGTGACAGGCTTCAGAATGCTGCTTACAGGCTAACTAATTATGGTTGACGGGTCAAATGAATCCCATCAGGTCTACACAAAGGAAATAGAATTTCACTTTGGCTCCAAGAGACCCTAGGTTGATACCAGACATTCTGTTGCCAAAAGGTTCTCTGTTATTTGTGATGTTATTGTGGCTTAATTGTCACATTTTAACAAGGTCACGTGTTTAATTGCCATATCATGTTCTTGTATTAAAATGCTAAACCCCTAGATGCACTGCAATATGTTGATTAGATTAGATTAGATTAGATTAGATTAGATTAGATTAGATTAGATTAGATTAGATTAGATTAGATTAGATTATTATTGTTCACAGGAAAATTAGATATTTGCATCAGCAAGTACAATAAGGATTAATTAATAGCTAATAGCTACAGATAGGACACAAAAACTACAAAAGCTACATGGGGTCACAAAAATATACACTAACTATAACTTATAACTATAACTTATAACTAACAGTTCCAAATATATATATATATAGCATAAATTGAAAAATATATATTCTAAAATGTATAGATTATATATATATATTCTTTATATATATATATATATATATATATATATTTTTTTTTTTTTTTTTTTTTTTTTTTTTTTTTTTTTTTTTTTTTTTTTTTTTTTTTTTTTTTTTTTTTTTTTTTTTTTTTTTT
>VXCM01005672.1:0-34069 GCA_014773175.1 Lucifuga dentata
GGGTTAGATGGAGGCAGATGATTCGCTGTGGTGACCCCTGAAGGGAAAACTGAAAGGAAAAGAAGAGTATTTAATTTCCTTTGTAAAAAATTATATATTGTGTTTTTATCTGAAAGTTTACATTTATGAATGAAATTTGGCCATTAGAATTAAAAGGTTAAATATTCTTATGGATTTATATTTCTGTTATTCTGAAGGAAATTAAACGACACATACTTCCAAAATAAGACAAAACGTGGTAATTTTTTTTAAATAAAAGGACATTTTGCTAAAAGCATTTTGTATAATGACAATCCCAAAATAACTGAACAATAGTTTCATCACAAAACGTACATTTAGTGTCAGTATCTGGTTTAAGATTTTTTATAATAATTTCTTTGTACAGAAAAACTTAACGCCAACTTCAAATTATTGATCATAAAACTGGCGGAAATCCAACCGCATTAGTCTATTGCTGAAGGCGTCCCCCCCTCACGCTGATGTGATTGGTCACGCCAGAGGGCCACGTGACTTTGAGCTCGCGCACACCTGATGCTAGTTGAGCAGAAGGCGGGAGTGATGCGGTTTAAAAGAGAAGCGAGGCGGAGCGATATTTCTTCGTGACTCGGTGACAAAGCAGGCTTGTTGAACCGTGAACCTGCAGCTTCTCCGCTCCGGTTTGGAAGGTTTAATTTGTGGGTTTCAAAACATCCAGGAGCAGACATCCGTCCGCTGCCGCCATGTTTGAGGTAAAAGAAAGAATTCGTACAGATAATAATGTTTATCTAGGCTATGCAGCATTTCATGTTACTTTAAAATGTCCCTTCTCGCTTGCTGTAACTTCATATTTAAATATCAGTCCGCACCTGCTGATCCCAGGGCGGCTCTAGCATTTTGTAGACCCGAAGCAGATTTCCACCCTGTTTCAAAATCTAATCCTTATCTTTTTTTTTTTTCTGAAACTGAACTATCCTTTATGTTGGACAAAGTTTCTGGTTTTTAGCCTTGGCTGAAAATGTTTCCACTATCCATGATGAATGTATTTATTCATATTTTTGTTGCTGCAAAAACAAAACTAAAAACTTAAACGGCTACTTTAGCATGAAACGGCTACTTTAGCATGAAATGGCTACTTTAGCATGTTTAAATCCAGCTTTTTTTTTTGTTTGTTTAAATAGACCAGCAGTGATGACTTGTTCCTGCCTCCCTACAAAAATGAAGAGATGGTGGACGACCTGCTGTCCAGTGAAGAGCTGAATGGTGGAGGCGGCGGCGGCCGCCGCCTCTTTCTGGCTAAGGACCTGCCTCCCCTTATAGAATCTGCTCCTCCCCCCTTCATGCCCTGGGTCTGTTCCACCCGCTACAAGACGGAGCTCTGCACCAGCTACGCCACCACTGGTTTCTGCAAGTACGCCGAGCGCTGTCAGTTTGCTCATGGCCTCCATGAGCTCCATGTCCCCTTCCGCCACCCAAAGTACAAGACACAGTTGTGCCGCAGCTACCACACAACTGGCTATTGTTACTATGGCNCGCCACCCAAAGTACAAGACACAGTTGTGCCGCAGCTACCACACAACTGGCTATTGTTACTATGGCAACCGCTGCTTGTTTGTCCACAGCCCCATGGAGCAGCGTCCTGCCCTCCGGCGCCGGAAGAATGTCCCCTGCCGCACCTTTCGCTCTTTTGGGGTTTGTCCCTTTGGGACCCGCTGTAACTTCCTGCATGTTGAGGGACAAAGTGTCTGCAGTGACGTGGAGGCAGCTGATGATGGCGAGCAGAAGACGGCGTCCATTCAGAGCCCCCAACCCAACCCCCAGGTGAAGGAGTGGAAACCACAGGGAGCTTTATGCTGCACCTTCAGTTCTTTTGGTTACTGCCTGTATGGCACGCGCTGTCGTTTCCAGCATGGCCTCCCCAACAAGGTCAAAAGCCGTGACGCCAGCCTGGGCAGCTTCCTGTTTCCTCTGCTGTACCCAGGTAGCTCAGCCACGCCTTCCTCATCCTCTCCATTCTCCTCCACATCAACAAACTCTTTGAGCTCATCCACTCCTCCGTCAAACACGGCCTCTCCTCTGACCACGCCTCCCGCCGAGGCCATGGCCCACGATGCCTTCAGCTTCTCCAGTCAGCACCTGAGCGAGCTGCTGCTGCCGCTGGCGCTGCACCTGCAGCATCTGGAGAGCAGCGCGGCCATGACGGCCAGCGCCCAGCACATCTGGAACAACAGGGCGCTCTGACACAAGCGAGCCATTTAAAACCAACATCAGCACTTTAACACAACTCCAGCTCAACACTGTTAAATGTACTTATACTTATTTTTTCCCCTTTTTTTCTTTTTTTTTTTAATTCTTCAGAGGTTTTTTTTTTTTCTTCATTTTTTAAAAATTAGACACTGGTTTGCTTGAGCGCTTGTCAGCAGATCAGCTTTTGAATGTTGCGTCGTTTGTAAATCAGCCTAAACCCTGACTTTGTTCTGAATGGTACGATGGACTCCTGAATAACAACAAATGCAACTATCAGTGTAAATAAATTTTTAACTGTACATACTTTGGTATTGATGAACTGAATAATGGAATTGTTTTGCTCTCAGCATCATGAATAAACTTTAATCACCTATGTGTGCCTTCTGCTTTGTCTCGAGGCATCGCAGTATCGTCGGTTCATCTTATTAAAATATCCTGGATTAAAAAAAAAGGATGCATGGACAAATGAGATAACATGAAGGACAATGTGCAACAAAATCAGATTAAAACTGTCGTAGGTAGCCTAACAGACCCAGTCTCAAAACTCAAAATTTTTAAAGTGGATTTATCACCTGAACATTTAATTTTGAAAGGTTATGGGACTTGGTGAAATAATGTTTCCAGTTTTAGAAAATAGTGTCATATGTAACTTGTGTGTGGTGTTTATTGCGCTCAAAAATACAAAATCATCAGTGTGCTCCTTTAAAGGACCATACCATCCATTTAGCATGTTTGAGCCTAATATATTCAGTTTTCATACATGTTACGTTACTGACAATCATTTCCCAAAGGATAAAACTGTATTTCAGTTTTCCTGATCTTTTGCTAAATCTCTTAATCTTTCAAAATCAAATATTCAAGTGATACACCCACCTTAAAAATCCATGTTTCTCCTGCTAATAGTTACACAGCCTTATGAAGTCACGGTCCTTTAAATTTTTCCATAAACGCAGGTCTTCTTTTGGGACTATATTCCCCGGTGGAGGCATACATTCACTCCACGCTTTTTATTGAGCTTAAACACTAAAATTACATAACTTCTAAAAAAACCTGAATACACGTCTTGTTGGTGATGATGGATTACCTATCCCAAGAACGTTTACAGTATCAACAAGTTGATTTTAATAGCAGAATGAACTGAAACCAATGGAGGTCTGGAAGGTAGGAAAAACATTTTTAATTCACCGTTCCAGTAGTATGCTTTGGGAAATGATTGTCAGTAATGTTACATGTATGAAAACTGAATATATTAGGCTCACACATGCAAAATGGACGGTATGGTCCTTTAAGTACTTGCCTTGACTTTTGTTTGAAGGGCTTGAACGGAAGTTGTTTTTTTTGTGTTTTTTTTAGGTTGCTTGATGACGTAGAAATGAAGCGCCGCCATGTGAAAACAGCTAACTTGCTACTTGATGTCGGAACTTTCTAAATGTCTTGATTATCAGCCTTTCTAATCAAAAAGGTAAAGTTTGTTTGACGCCACATGTAATAGTTTTTCTTGCCTTTCCTTGCCGTCGCTAGCTAATTTATGTTAGCTAGGACTTTGTAGCTAGAATGGCTCAGACTAACGTTCGGGATACGAGCATAATTTGAGCAGGTTCCCTCATTATTGTTCTCCAAATAATACAAAAATTAACATTATCATTAAGTATGACGCCTGAAAATTTAATTTTACCAAATATTTTTATTTTTAAATATATATTACATTTGAGAGATGTAGCCCATATTTCATTTGTTTAGCTTGTCTGTATTAGCGCCAAATCCTATTTTAAAAATCTTGTTGTGGAAAATGTTTGGTTTATGATATCTTATCTAAAAGATAAACCAAAAGTCATTACCTGTAACTTATCAATGTTTTCTTCTGCTAAATTCGGCTTATATTTAATCCACCAAGCACGAGTTATTTTGGTAAAAATCTTAATTTTTTTAAGCACTGCCACTGATTCTGTCCAGCCTCCGTTTATTTAAACTTATTATCAGCCATCATTCCTCAAGTATTTATTCATAAAGAAAAAAAAGTATTTGATACACTAAATAAGTGGATGGATGTGGGTCCTCACAGCTCTTTAAAGAATAATTTGAAATCATCTTTAAAAAAAAAAAATAGAATCCTGAGCTTTTTATCTGGCTCAGTTCCTCTTCCTGTAAGATTTCTCTGTTATGACAAAATGAATAAAGATTTTATTCATTTTGTCATTAATTTTGACATTTGCTTCTGATTCTGATGATCTGACATACAGGCAGGGATTAATGTAATTTTTATTTTTTAACAGTGAGATTGTCCTGAGCATGGCGGAACGGGAGGAGCGCCGCTTTGCTGAGGTTTCCCGGGATTCCGTTAAACTCATGGCTGAGAGTGCGGGCGTGGAGCTCGGAGACGACGTGGCCGCTCTGCTGGCCGAGGACGTCTGTTACCGGCTCAGAGAGGCAACGCAGGTNCGGAGACGACGTGGCCGCTCTGCTGGCCGAGGACGTCTGTTACCGGCTCAGAGAGGCAACGCAGGTGAGGTCCTCACTTCAGGTTGAAAAATGCCATGTTAAAGGACCTTACCGGTGATTTTTGCATGTTTGACGAACCATTTCCCAAAACATCAAACTGTAGTTTAGTTTTCCTGTTATTTTGTTAAATCTCATTTTTCAAAATCAGATTTTCAGGTGATACACACTTAAAATTTAATGTTCCACCTGTTAACACACATGCTCACGTGTAGAAGACATGGTTGTTTTAATTTCTCTGGTAAAAGCAATTTTCTCCAGGGACTATATTCCCTGGCGGAGACATACATTTTCTTCTGTGTAGCTCCATGTTAGATCGGTTAAATTCAGCAACGGCAACAAAAAATAAGAACGACGATTGGTTCGCTGTGATGGATTTTTTTTATTTTTTATCTCAAACGCATTTAAATTCTCTACAAATGAATTTCTATAGCATACTGGAATGAATTGAAACTAATGGCAGTCTGGGAAGTAGGAAACACAATTCTAAAACGTATCGCTCCAGTAGTATGTTTTGGAAAATGGCTGCAGTACAGTAACACGTGCATGCAGGTAGTATTTATTTGGTTTAAACATGCAAAATCACCAGTATGGTCCTTTAGCAGTGTTTGTCTTATTTTGGGATCAAACAGAGCAGCTCTCAGTTCATGAGACACGCGAAGAGGAGGAAGATGACGGTGGAGGACTTCAACAGAGCGCTGCGCTGGAGCAACGTGGAGGTCAGAAAATCTGCCTTTTCCCACGGAGACGGTTTATTTTACATATTTATAGCTTGATGCTAAAATGTACAAAATGACGGTATGGTCCTTTAATTGTAAAATATATATAAGCAGACAAGCCTTATTGTTTCTGTGAATTGTAAATCGCAGGCCGTTTGTGGTCACGGCGCTCAGGACGCTCTGCCTTTCCGTTCGTTGAAAGAAGGCGAGCTGTTCTTCATCGAGGACCGGGACGTGAATCTGGTGGAGTTGGCTCTGGCCACCAACATTCCCAACGGCTGTGCGGAGACCATGGTGAGAGGTACGAGCCGTCCGACATGTCCCACATGTCCTCAGAGTCTCAGCAGACACCTTTTTACACGTTTATTTCATTTTCTTCATTCCAGATCAGCGACTGAATCGTTGCAATGCTGCATTTACCGCTTCGTTCTGAGAAAAATACCAAACGAACCAAAATTATCAACAAGATTCATGTCATAGGTCATGAAGCAGGAAGTTCAGAATGACGAGACATGGAACAACAATCATCATCATCATTTGGTCCATAAACCAAACAGACTGTAGCAGCAGAGGCTGAGTTTGACCTCAGGATGTCTGAAAAACCGCATGTTAACAACATGCTAACGGTCAGCGCGTTCATCTGATGGACATGCTAACATTCAGCATGTTTGTCTGATGGACATGCTAATGTTCAGCGTGTTCGTCTTGTGACATGTTTGGTTAGCGCTTTTTCACAGCATCCGTTTCATTTGCCACAAACGAACCTGGAACCAGAAGTAGACTGAGTCCTTGTCGGTTATTTTATTTGGATCTAAGCGTGATTTCCGTGTTCTAATCCACGCAAACAAACCAAACATGGGAGACAAACGCTCCAAATGAAGCAACATGTTTTCACACACGTGTGTGAAAACATGTTATTGTATTAAAATGACGTCTCCTGTTTTGTTTTCCTGTTAGTAAATGTGTCCTACTTGGATGGAAAAGGAAACCTGGAGCCACAAGGGACAGGTAAGACTCAACCATGCTCATACATGTTAAAGGACCATACCAGTGGTTTTGCTAGTTTGAGCCCAATAAATACAACCTGCATACACGTTACATTACTGCCAGCCGCTTTCCAAAACATAAAACCGGATTTATAATAAAACAAATAATGCAAATATAAACCCACCGGTATGGTCCTTTAAATAGAGGAATGGTTTGCGGATCGTGTTTATTGTCGCAGTTCCCAGTGCGGTGCAGTCGCTCTCAGACGACCTTCTCAAGTACTACCAGCAGATGACGCGCGCCATCTTAGGAGACGACCTCCACCTCATGAAGGTAAAAAAACACGGTGGACGTGCATGTGGACGTGGACGTGGATGGCGTGCTAACACCTGTAACATGTCCTCCGTGTGTTTCAGGTCGCTTTGCTGGACCTCCAGTCCAACTCCAAGATCGCCGCCCTGCTGCCGTACTTTGTTTATGTCATCAGTGGGGTGAGTTCAAGATCAGAGCTCGGCCTTTTAAAGGACCATTCCGCTGGTTTTGTATGTTTGAGCTCAATAAATGTACAATCTGCATTTTCTCTATGTTATTGATAAAGCATTTTCCAAATATTACCAGAGCTGCAAATATTAGAATTGTTCTTCCTACCTTCCCTGTAGCCATTAGTTTCACTTCATTCCAGTACGTTATAAAAATCTAAATAATCCATCAAAGCAAACACAATGTTTACAAACAAAAAATTATTTGATTTTTTTAAAAGATTAGAGGATTTGACAAAAAAAAAACCAAAAAAAACACGAATACTAAAATATGGTTTTATTTTTTGGAAATAGTTGTCAGGCAGATTATATTTATTGGGCTTAAACACACAAAATCACCTGTATGGTCCT
Source organism: Lucifuga dentata (assembly GCA_014773175.1). NCBI lineage: Eukaryota > Metazoa > Chordata > Actinopteri > Ophidiiformes > Bythitidae > Lucifuga > Lucifuga dentata. The sequence continues at coordinate 7,316 of VXCM01005672.1, forward strand.
TTAAAGTTCACCTCTTCTGACAAGGTTTTTTTTTTTGTCACATTGCTCTGCTGAAAGCGGAAGATTTCTCGTTCTTCCCTAAAATCTGCGAACACATGACTGCGATATCCGTGACATCACGTGGTCGTAGCTGTGAACACGCAGAATCGGCCGGACGCGTTGTTTGTAACGATGTTTGCGTTTGCTCAGGTGAAGTCGGTGAGTCACGACCTGGAGCAGCTGAGCCGGCTGCTGCACATGGTGAAGAGCCTGGTCCAGAATCCCTTCCTGTACTTGGGTTCGTACGTCCGCAGCCTCGTCTCCAGCGTCATGTACTGCATCCTGGAGCCGCTCGCCGCCTCCATCAACCCGCTCAACGACCACTGGACCCTCAGGGACTACGCCGCCCTGCTCCTCAGCCACATCTTCTGGTAAGGCGGGAGCTTAAAGGACAGACCGGTGATTTTCATGTGCAAGCCCAATAAGTATCACCCAGATACACATTATATTACTGACAACCATTTTTCGAAACATAAAACCACGTTTAGTTTTCCTGTTATTTCCCCTAATCTTTCAAAATAAATGTTCAGATATTAAAATTCAACATTTCACCTGTTAAGACATTGGTTTAAATGAAAAAGACACGATCGTTTTTAATTGCTCTGAAAAAGCCGTCTTCTCCTGGAACTATATTCCCTGGCGGACTCATACATTTTCTTCCCTGTTTTTTCGTGTTGGATTGGTTAAATTAAATAACTTCAACAAAAATAATGAGAGCGTGTTTTTTGCTGAGATAAATTATGTAAAACCACTGGTATGGTCCTTTAAAGCAGAGATTTCAAAACAGAGCCAAAATGAAAATAAGTATGGAAATCATATAATTTGTCCCATTTTAATGGGTGTCATTTCTCTGTATTTCCAGAATTTTTGGTCACCAAATTTCAGCTGAAGTTAAAGGACCATAGCGGTGATTTTGCATGTTTGAGTCTAATATATTCAATTTTCATACATGTAACGTTACTGACAATCATTTCCAAAGCATACTACTGGAACAGTGAATTAAAAATGTTTTTCCTACCTTCCAGACCTCCATTGGTTTCAGTTCATTCTGCTATTAAAATCAACTTGTTGATACTGTAAACGTTCTTGGGATAGGTAATCCATCATCACCAACAAGACGTGTATTCAGGTTTTTTTAGAAGTTATGTAATTTTAGTGTTTAAGCTCAATAAAAAGCGTGGAGTGAATGTATGCCTCCACCGGGGAATATAGTCCCAAAAGAAGACCTGCGTTTATGGAAAAATTTAAAGGACCGTGACTTCATAAGGCTGTGTAACTATTAGCAGGAGAAACATGGATTTTTAAGGTGGGTGTATCACTTGAATATTTGATTTTGAAAGATTAAGAGATTTAGCAAAATATCAGGAAAGCTGAAATACGGTTTTATCCTTTGGGAAATGATTGTCAGTAACGTAACATGTATGAAAATTAAATATATATTAGGCTCAAACTTGCAAAACGGACGGTGTGGTCCTTTAAGACTTTCCTGACTGGACATGATTGGTGTTTGAGAAGGTTTTATGTGCAGCATTTTACAGCAGAGCTGATGGACTTTGTTACAGGACTCACGGGGATCTGGTCAGCGGTCTGTACCACCAGATCCTGCTGTCGCTGCAGAAGGTTCTGTCCGATCCGGTCCGGCCACTCTGCTCGCACTACGGCGCCGTGGTGGGACTTCACGCCCTGGGATGGAAGGTACGGCCTTCTTCATTTCCTGCAATACAATTTTCTCACGGTACAAATTTGTAGACATCAACTTAGACTGGTAACTGAAAATTAAAGGAGCATACTGGTGGTTTTTGCAAGTTTGAGCCCAATAAATAAACCCACACACATGTTACGTTACTGCCAACCATTTTACTAAACATACTACTGGAGCAGTAAATATTAGAATTGTTTTTCCTACCGTCCAGATTGATATTGACTTCAGTTCATTCCAGCACGCTATAAAAATAAATTAGAGATTTGAAACATGCTTGAGATGAATAAGATAAGCAATAATAAGATAAATAATTCCTTACAACAAAAATGATGTCAGTTTAATTTTTTTGTTGAAGTAACTTTATTTAACCGATCCAATATGTAGCTGAAAGAAAATGTATGTCTCCGCCAGGGAATATAGTCCCAGAGAAAACAGCTATTACTGAGAAATTAAAAATGTACGTGTTAGCAGGTGAAACATTGAATTTTTGGATGTTTGATTTTGACAAAATAACAGGAAATAAAATATGTCTCGGAAAGATAAGAATAAACGTCTTAGAAAATAGATATCAGTAACACAACGTATGTGCAGGTTGTATTTATTGGGCCGTGCAAAATAAATCACCAGTATGGTCCTTTAATTTGTTCCTGTGGGTACCACGTGTTTCTTTCTCTCCAGGCTGTTGAGCAAGTTCTGTTTCCACACCTTCCTGCCTACTGGGCGAACCTGCAGGCTGTGCTGGACGACTACTCCGTGTCCAACGCGCAGGTCAAAGCGGACGGACACAAAGTCTACGGCGCCATCCTGGTCAGTACGGGACGACGCCATCGTTTCATTTCTCGTTTAATCAATATGGTATTGCGTAACATTCCTAATAGGCTGTAATTCTGGGTTTAATCCTGCAGGTGGCGGTAGAGCGTCTGCTGAAGATGAAGGCGTTGTCTCTGGCTCAGCCGGCAGACGGAGGATCCGCCGCCCATCCCGCTTCCCTGGCGGGCGCCGCAGGTTACAGGGTGAGCTCTCCCGGCCTCAGCCCGCCGCCGGAGCCGCTAGCAGAGGCCGCCCTGGGAATCGCCAGCCACCTCCAGGCTGGCGGCGCCAGCTGCCCGTGGGAAGAGTGGACGCCCGTCCCCCTTCCAGCCATGTACTGCGAGCTCTACTCGTTTTTTGGAGACAGCCTGGCGGTCAGGTTCAGCACGGGACCCGGGTTTGGCGGCTATCCTCCCTGCACCCCGTCCCAGCCCGCCGACGCCAGGAAAGACCCCCCCGGCCCCGCCGCCAACCCGGAGACCACCCGGAAAATGCCGCAGCTGACCGCCAACCTCAACATTAGTCCCAGGCAGGATGGAAGCCCCCGCACAGAGCCGCCCCCCCCCAGCCTGGCCGCCACGGGCTCCGCTAGGTGACGCTAACATAAGACTCCACATTAATATTAAATATTAATTATTACAATAATATAATAATAATATTTAATTTTGTAGTAATATATATATAATAAATTTACAATAGTATTTTCATAATAAAAATGTGTTTTTCTCAGCGGGTGGCGAGCGATGTCGCCTTAAATAACATCAGATCTCCAAGTATTTTTGCAGTAAAGATACTCAGATTATAGGAAAAGTTTACTTTACAGAGGCAAAGTACTGCAAAGCTTGTTTTATTTAAAAGGTTTGGAGTTTAATTAGCAAATAAGCGTATAAAACATTAAAAAAAAAACATAATTTAAAGGACCATGCCAGTGATTTTGCATGTTTAAGCCCAATAAATATTAACTATTGTTTTAATTTCTCTGTAAACTCCAAGGGACTATATTTCCTGGCGGAGACATACATACGTTTTCTTTGGTGCAGCTCTGTGTTGGATCGGTAAATAATCTGAACAGACGTGTTTTTTGCTGTGATGGATTATACAGCTTGATTTTTGTAGTTTGAATGAAAGCGTCGTTCTCACGCCATCGTTCTCTGCTCTCAGGTCTCTGGCTCGCTCCTCCTCCTCGTCTTCCATGCAGCGCTCCAGGTCTTCCTCGTCGCGGTCGGGCCAGCGTGCGGCGGGTCTTTCTCGTGACATTTTCCCCAAAGCACGCTNGCAAATGGGCCGCCGCTGCCAAGGCCGCCGCCCATTCCAGACCACGTTTGCTCCGCCTCCATCCATGTCCACCGTCCCACCCCGCACCTACGCCCACAAACTGCCAGTCATTGGGCGAGTGGGCAAACCGGTACGGCGATGGGCGTGTTCCCATTACTCCCTCCACCTGCCGCTCTAACAGGAAGCAGNAAACCGGTACGGCGATGGGCGTGTTCCCATTACTCCCTCCACCTGCCGCTCTAACAGGAAGCAGCTTGATATGTGCAGGTAAAGCTGTTAAAGGACCATGTCGGTGGTTTTGCACATTTGAGCCCAATATATGCAACCTGCATTCACGTTACGTTACTGATAACCAATCATGCGTAAGGTTAGCAAGTGAGACTTTGAATTTTAAGGTGGATTAACATTTTGTAGAGGTTTTGGCAAAATAACAGGAAAACTAATTTTATTTTTTGAAAATGGTTGTCTGTGATGTGTATGTGGGTATTATTTATTTAGCTTAAGCATGTAAAACCACCAGTATGGTCCTTTAATAATTAGCATGGACTAACAGCAACAACATTCAGTTTTGGGGTTTTGTAGTTACAGAATTTGATTTTGGACTGAATGAAGACATCTTCCTGAATTGTACTTAGTTCTTATAATAATAATATTAATAATCGTTAAATTCTAAAGTCTGAATCTCTTTCATATCATACATACACACACACACACACACACACACGTTTTCAGTTGTAACTGGATCGGTCATGTTTCCTCTTTGCTCCATGGACGAGTTTCCTTTTTTTTTTTTTTTTTTTNTTTTTTTTTTTTTTTTTTTAAGAATAATAACTTCTTTGCGGCGGTCAGCGTTTATGCGTTTACAGGAAGTTGCAGCTCCCATTCAAATAACTTCAGTAACGAGGCAGGAAGAGGAAGTGGGCGGCGACATTTTCAACTCAAGGGCAGATTTTATCTTTAAAACGTCCCAGATATGGATTTCATGTAGACCTGGATAGTTTCCAGTCAATCAGATTCTGATCATTTACACCTCACAGTAACACGTTTTCCTGATCTGGATCCAGATCCAAATCCGGATCCGGATCGCATACGGATTCATAAAAGCTGCCAGACTTGTAAGTTTTTGGCTTTATGAGTTGATTCATCATCTTATGAGGGAAACGGGAGGAAATCCAGGATGAAGTCGTAAATAATCCTGCTTGTATTTGAAGCTGAAACAGACGTGAAGTGGATCACTTGGATCAGGAACAGGACTCTGAGAAAGGAGAGGATTTGAAAAGAATATGAATTGATGAGCAGAAATTACAGACATTTAACCATGTATGTAAAAAAAAAAGACAGTCTGTAAAGTTTTTCTGTGTATCTCTGAGTGTTTGAGATTAAATGACTGTAGTTTTGGCGGCGGCTGTGTCTCAGTAAATATTTAACGGTTTGGCGGCTGAGTGTCCGGTTTCAGCCTGTCAGCAGCAAACCAGCAGCAGGAAGTCAGAATGGGTCTGCGTCTGTCCTCGCTCGGCGCCGTCTGCCACCGCAACGCCTTCGCCTGCCTGCTGTTCAGCTACATCCTGTTCGTGGTGCTGGGAGGCCTGATGTTCTCGGCCGTGGAGATGCCGGTGGAGAAGGCACTCCGAGTGGAGGCGGAGGATCTCCGGCGCTCCTTCCTGCAGGAGAATCCATGCGTCCGGGAGAAGCGGCTGATGGAGCTCCTGGAGAAAGCTCTGACCGCCCACGAGCAAGACGTCGCCGTGCTGGAGGCCGACGGCAAGGAGCGGCACGATGACTTCACCACCGCGCTCTACTTTGTCATCGTCAGTCTGACCACCATGGGTGAGATGAGACCGAGAAAAGGACCATACCAGTGATTTCGCATGTTTAAATACAACCAGCTTACACGTTACGTTATTGCTAACCATTTTCCAAAACAAAAAACCGTATTTTAGTTTTCGTTTATTTTACCAAATCCTCTAATCTTTATAAGTCAAATATTCAGGTGATACATCCACCTTAAAATTCAACATTTCACCTGCTAACAATGTCTGAATGTCAGAGTGACGCTCGTTTAAATTTCTCTATAAAAGCTGTCTTCTGGGACTATTTTCTCTGGCGGAGACACATTTTCTGCCACGTAGCTCCATGTTGGATCGGTTGCATTAAGTTACTTCAACAAAAAGTTTAATGTCATTTTTTTTTTTATCTCAAGCAAGTTTCAAATCTCTACAAGTTTATTTTTATACTTACAGGACTGACCTGAAACCTGGAAGGTTGGAAAAACAATTCTAATATTTACTTCTCCAGTTGTATGTTATGTAAAATAGTTGTCAGTATCACAATTGGGCATGCAAAATCAGCGGTATGGTCCTTTAAACCAGTAGCAGAGTGTGTATGAAAGTGTGTCAGACTTGCGTCTTTGTGTGTCTGCAGGTTCGGACTCCTTCAGTCCTTCATCAGATGAGGCGAAGCTCTTCTGCGTCTTCTACTGCGGCCTGGGGATCCCGCTCACCCTCTTCCTCCTCACGCTCCTCTCTAACCTCCTCCTCCTCCCCGTCCTCACCGACGCCCCTCTTCGCCATCTTCGCTCCTACTGGGGCCNAACCTCCTCCTCCTCCCCGTCCTCACCGACGCCCCTCTTCGCCATCTTCGCTCCTACTGGGGCCTGCCCTATGCCCGGGCCGGCCTGGTCCACTCGGGGCTGCTCTTGGCGCTGGTGGTCTGCTTCCTGTTCCTGGTCCCGGCGCTGCTGGTGTCGCTGCTGGAGCCTGACTGGAGCTTCCTGGACGCGTTCTTCTTCTGCTTCGTTATTCTCAGCACGGTGGGTCAGGGCGGAGGCTCCTCTCTGGGGAGAAACTGGAGCCCTGCAGCCAAGGCGGTGCTGGAACTCTTCACCACATGTAAGACATGTAGGATCCAGATATCTTTTAAAGGACCATACCGGTGGTTTTGCATGTTCAAGCCAAGAAGATGGTGGTTTTTAATTTATTGGTAAAAGCCGTCTTCTCGTGGGACTGTATTCTCTGGTGGAGACATACATTTTCTGTCATGTAGCTCTGTGTTGGATTGATTAAATAAAGTTACTTTAAAAAAAATTAATAGTGTAGTGTTTGGCAATACATGTTACATTACTGCCAAACATTTTCTAAAACATAAAACTAGAGCGGTAAATATTAGAATTGTTTTTCCTACCTTTCAGACTGTCATTGGTTTCAGTTCATTCCAGTATGATATAAAAATTAACTTATAGAGACTTGAAACGTATTTGAGATAATTAATCCATGACGGCTATTAAACATTTTTTTGGTCAAAATAGCTTTATTTAACCGATCCAGCACAGAAGAAAACGTACGTCTCCTCCAGGTAAGATAGTCCCAGGAGAAGACGACTTTTACAGAGAATAAAAAGGGAACGTGTCTTCTACGTTCAGACGTACGTCAGCACGCAAAACATTTAATTTTAAGGTTGGTGTATATTTATAAAATCAGGTCGTATTTGTGTAAATATATTTACATTTTCTAAAATATTCACAATTTCGTATCATTTATTCATGTCATTCTTGGTGTGGAACAGGTGTATCACCTGAACATTTGGTCATGAAAGATTAGAGGATAAAATACAGTTTTATGTTTTTGAAAATGGTTAACGCAACGTGTGCAGGTGGTATTTATTGGTCTCAAACCTGCAAAATCACTGCTTTGGTCCTTTAAGTCTTTATGATTTGTTGTTTGTCCACAGTTTACCTCCTGCTGGGCCTGGTGGTGATCATTACTTTAAAGGAGACGGTCCTGCAGGTTCCCCAGGTGCGCGCGGTGATCAGGCTGTTCTCGGGTCCGCAGCACGGCGAGCTGGAAGGTTTCCATCTAAACCAGCTGGTCCTGAACCAGCAAAACTCAGAGGAGAGCCGGTACGCCGTCCCCATCTGCACCATCTCCTCCACCCCCTTAGACCTGAAGACCCCCTTTCCAGACCAGACCACCACCCAACAACCCCATAAACAACAACAACCCCCCGTCTGACCTCTTCACAGCCGGAGACCAAACTGTCTAAAAACACAACCAATCAGAACAGCCCCTCAGCTTCCATCATCCAATCACAGTTCTTCATCTTCACATGCATAAATACTCACTGGAGTGAGGTGAACTTTATTATCATCAGGTTTGTAAGTTTTGTGCTTTAAATCTGAATTATGTGTCCTAAAATTAGACTTTTCTTCTCTTTATAATTGCTGAGAAGTTGAAGTACGTGTATTAAATTTCTTATATTTAAATATTTTTTTGTTATAGATGTGCATTTACTTGTTTGAAGTTCAGGTTCTTTGATTTTGTTTCAGTTCCAATAAAAACTTAAAATGTAGAAATTTTGTTTCAAACTGAACTCAGTGATGCAGAACTTTTCTATTCAACATTTTTCTATTATTTCTTTTCCATTCTATGACTTTTTTTTTTTTTAACAATTCTCAGGACTAAACTACTCCTCCTTGATTTCATCATCTCCTACTCCAGTCAGAAAATGTCCGCTAGCCGTGATGCTAATTTTCGCTATGTTCAACTCCATTGACTTATGCTAAAAACATTAGCAATCTAAAAGTCCACTCACTGCAACGCTAATTGGCGTCATGTAAAATCCTGTTTGATGATGCTAAAGTAAGAAATAGAAATAGCTGTCTGTTCAGGAAAATAAACTAAATTGAGCACTTTAAATGTTTCTAATTGTTTTTGTATTACGTATTCTGCTTAAAATCGTCCTAAATCTGAGCATATATGACTTTTAAATACTTTATATAAAATTAACATGAAAAAAAAAAAAAAACACCGCAAAATGTATCGCAGAATTTCAGAAAAGCTGCCTGGCCGCAGAAATTACAAAAAAATATTGCAAAATCCTGGAGGGACTGATTTATTGGGCCCAAACATGCAAAATCACCAGTATGCTCCTTTAAATCTGAAACTACTCAAGAATCCTCATATGTGTCACATTTCTGCCAAACATTTTCCAAAATATAAAACCATATTTTAGTTTCCTGTTATTAATGCATATGCAGGTTGTATTTATTGGGCTCAAACGTGCAAAAACCACCAGTATGCTCCTTTACGTTTCAGTTTCCAGTCTGACCACCAGGTGTCACTAAACTTCAGAAAGCTGCAGAGAGATGAAAGAAGTCATGAGATCCAGGCAGCATTTTGACCGAGTGTGACCGGGGTAAATATAGCCACACCTGTCGCCGCCCGTCAACACGAGGGCGACGGGCGGCGAGAGCGCAGGAGAATACACAACAACATTAATAAGGTCATACGACATCACGCGTTACATGTGTGACCTTTGTATGAGCAGCAGGCTCTAAACACTATGATAGTCTAAATCTGACACCGTAACAAGGCCGTGCACAGATATTCTGAGGGCGAGTGCCGCAAAGCAGGTGAAAGGGCACCAACTCCACCTCCACCCCCACCACACACACACACACACACACACACACACACACACACACACTGGTGGCACCCAACATCATGAGTCACTGTGTGACAGCATGTTTAAACACACTCTGCACACACTAGTGCAAAATTACATAGTTGTGAACATAGTGGTGCTAGTGTAAATGCTAGTAAATGCTAATGCTACTTGATATGACTTTATAAATGTACAAATATGCGTATAGTACAGTTATTTTACAGTGGTATTGGTATAGTTCTTTAAATGTACAAATGTGTGTGTGTATATATATATATATATATATATATATATATATACACACANTATGTGTGTGTGTATATATATATATATATATATATATATATATACACACACATACATATATACGTATATATGTATATTGTACTGTATATACATATACTGTATATAAATATATATATACACATATATGTATGTATGTATATTATATACAGTATACACACACATATATAATATATTTGTAGTCAGCTAAATACAAGTTATTACCTCTGTCAAGAGCGTTATGTGATCACCGTCACTTTTCTATTTTTTAATAGTATATCGCAAAACATTATGGATGGATTTGAATGAAATTTGGGGACTGATAGATCATGTTGAGAAGAAGAAGAGATTCAATTTTGGAAAAGATCTGGGTCATATGTTGGATCCAGGAGCTAGAAGAAGTTTTTAGCCTATAAAATCAATGCTAATCCCCCTGAAGAGCCACTCCTAAAAAAAAAAGAAGCCATTGTGCTAAAACTGGCTGCTTGTGATGAAGTTTAGCATGGTGGCTCCTTTTTTTTAACAAAAAGATCTGCTTAGTTGCGTGCTGATCCAGACGTGTTCTGGATCCCAGCATCCAGAAGGGATTTTGTGGGCCTTGGTGGAGGCATGCGGTCTCTTCTTGTTGAGAATGTTTACAAAGTTCTGGATGTAAAAACAAGAACGTCGGTAATGGACGGTAAAAGATAACCGAGAGGAAAACGCAGGAGAAGCTGGTGTCGTGTTTCCTCTTCCTCAGTGATGCTTCATCACTTTAATGACAGTGACAAAAATATTTCATCCTGTCGTTCACCAGCCGCTGTCAGAGAGTTTCCTTTTGTCTGTCGTAGCTGCTTCTGTTTTCAGCTCTGCGTGACATTTCCTCCTGCGTATCCACAGCGGCTCTGAAACAGGAGACCACCAGTGTTTTTTTTTTTTATATATCAGGTTTTGTCCAATTCTGGCCAGTTTTTGACTTTAAAGGACCAAACTGGAGATTTTGCATTTTAAGCCCAGTAAATTTAAGCCCAAATTGATTTTAACTGGAATCAACTGAAACCAGTCTGGAAGGTAGGAAAAACAATTCTAGCAGCATGTTTTTGGAAAATGGTTGTCAGTAATGAAACGTGTATGCTGGCTGTATGAAGTGGGCTCAAACATGCAAAACTACCGGCATGGTCCTTTAAGACATTTGTAAAGAGTTTTTGAGAATTTACTTAGCTGTTCTGAAAGCAGAGTACAAGATTATTGGAAAATAAACTTTTAAATGCAGGATAGTTTTACTTGTAACGTTTTTCTTTTTTTTTTTTATTGTTTTGCTGTTTTAGCTGACAACTAATAAATTTAAACAAGAGTTTTCTTGATTGATTATTAGATTCTTATGTTCTCAGAAGATCTTCGAAGCAGAGGGATCAGGAAATGCAATTCCCAGAATAGTTTCTCAGACAAACAAAACTTCACCTTCACGGCAGAAAACAGCTTTTAAAAGAACGTTATTCCCGTGTGTGCAGACTCCCTCTGCTCTTTAATTCCTGCTTTATTTTCTCCACCCAAACCCAGCTGTGACTGCAGAAACAGGGAGGAAACTCAGAGGACTGGGCCGGGACCTGAACGCATCACTCACTAACAGGTGGACAGCAGGAAAACATCTTCTAAAATCTGGCTTATAGGAGTTTTGCTAAAATGTAGTATGTATATTTAAATCTAGTTTTAAAGCAAATCTGGTCAATGTAACCTCCATTAATATGATCAAAACTCTATTTTGCATTTTTATGAATTGCAGATTTACTGGATTGATTAATTTTCCTTTCTTTTCTTCAGGTATTATGGATAGGGTGTTAGTCTAGGTGTGTGTTTTCAGAGGTTACACTGTATTCCCAGCTGCTCCGTGTGTCAGCAGCAGATTATAAATAGAGTCGGGGGCTAAACTGGCAAAGTCCCCACATTTCCCTGACACACTCATGGGTCATTTTATTTTGTAATGTCCATCCATAATCATTACTGTTTAGAATACAACTCAACAGACATCTGCAGCAGTTTGATGCAGCCAAAGAGGAAATATTTTATCAGATATTTTGATACATTACAGCATTATAGCATTAAATAATCTACATCTTTAATAAGAAGAAATAGCGAATAAGTTAGTAAAATAAGTATATAAGTAAAATAAATACGTAAAAAGCTAATAAGTAACTACAGTCATATTCCTGTAGTATCAGATAAGCAAAAGATGAATTTTGGTGAAAATTATAGTCTGTAATCTCATTAAAAAAAAAAAAATCTTCTATAGACAATTATTTTTTACTGCAAATACTGCAGTTTTGANTTTTTTTTTTTTTTTTTTTGTCATATTTTATTGCAGGTTGGATTCTGCTTTGTCAAAAAAAAGCCTTGCATATCAATATCATCCCCTTTATTATAAGTTTATTCTGCAGAATTTAAAGTCCCAAAACCAATCTCAGCTGCATCAAGCTAACAATAATAAGCTGGAGTGAAACCGGAAATCAGGTGGTCTCTTCTAAATGTAAAAGAGGAAAATATTTGACTTTTTTTTTTTTTACTTGACTATAACTACTGTAAAAGCTTCAGCATTTATTTATCACCTGAAAAATTATCAAGTTTGTCAAGGTTATCCAACATTTCATACCAGCAAATCAACTTTCATTATCAAAATCTATTTGACGGTTTTTACGTCTTTGTGGTACATTTTGTTGAAATCTGCCTTTAGCATTGATTTTACAAGCTAAACGTGCAGGTCCAGTATATGATCCAGATCATATAATTACATATATTAAAAAAAATCACTTCTTCCTCTCTGCATTATCTATCCCCCCCTCTCATCTAAATCCAGCCACAACTTTTCAAGACATCCTATGTGTAAAAAAAAAAAAAAAAAAAAAAAAANTTTTTTTTTTTTTTTTACTTCTTGGTTCCTCTAAGGGGTCATTGGATAAAAAATGGAAGAAAAGAAATCAGTTGGAGGTAAACAAAAAAAGGCCACTTTTTTCTTTTCTTTTTTTCTCCTTTTTTTCCATATCCCCTTAAGGGCATCCTTTTTTTAACCCACAGTTTTTTTCATCCATATTTTTTATTATTATTATTATTATTTTTTACAGGACTCCTTAGCGGCTCTGTCTATCTAACAGACAAATCATTTATTTCCGGGTTTTATTTTGAACAGGAAGCGTTTCTTTCCGTTTGCCGTGGGTTTGTAGTTGTAGCGCGCTTGCCGCTGGCGGAGGAACACGCCGTGGGTTTGTTATTGTCGCGCTGCGGCCGCTGGCGGAGGAACACGCCGGGGTTTGGTTCTCACGCTGCCGGACGGGAGGAGCTGTCAGCGGAGCAGGTGGAGGTTTAACGTCCTGCGGAGAACCGAGAGACATAAATCCACTTTTCCGAGTATTAATGTCGGTTTATGGCGTTTTTTAAGACAGTCTGAGCATGACGTCGGTGTGGAAGCGGCTGCAGAGGGTCGGAAAAAAAGCCTCCAAGTTCCAGTTTGCTGCTTCCTACAAAGAGCTGATGCTAGAATGCACAAAAAAATGGTACGTGACTTTTAATAGTTGTTTAATGAAGTTTAAGTGCTGATTTGTTTGAATACGCACTGAACGGGAAGAGAAAGTCATAACTAACGTGTGTCCGTTTAATGCAAACTTTTTACATTTTCAGTCATTTTAAGTTTCGTAGTAGAACAAAATCAGCTTTTTATTAATCGGTTGTGTTAGCTCTTCTGTTCGGCATTAATCCTACACGCTGACTAGCTTATTTCCCCAACAAAATATCAGATTTTATATTGACATTTCATCACTCCAGTAGTTATTTCGTCATAATGAGACGTAAAGAAGGGCGGAAGTGAAGAAGCGAGGAAAAAAAAACAAACGTAAACTTGAGATTTTAATTTAAATAAAGTGTGTTTTAATCGCTTTCACGCCGATAATGTTAGCTTTTTGATTGCTGTATGAAGTAGCTGCAGGTGTGGACGCTCAGGGCAGATTTACAGTCTGATGCTGATCGATGTCAAGCTGTTAGAAAAATACGCTTTATGCTAAATCCTTATTTTTTTACTTTGTAGTGAGGTTTTTTTTTTTTTTTTTTTNTTTTTTTTTTTTTTTTTTGTGACAGAACCATATACTTAACTTCTGCAGAACACGCCTAAAGTACAGCACTTCCGCGTCCGCTGTTCCTCTGCGCGTGCACGCGGATTCTGTGATAAGTCAAATACACAGACTGAAAAAANAAAAAAAAAAAAAAAAAAAAAGATTTGGTGTTCATTTCTGGACAGAGCAATGACGTCACGTGTTAATATGACCACACCCTCAGCACCAAGCATCCCTCGCCACACATGACAGGGGCGTCTGCAGAAAATATTTAGTGAGGGGGTAAGATGGGCCCAAGGAAAATCTTAGCGTGTAAAACTTGGTTTATGGTTTATGCAGACACCTGTCATGACAAGTTAAATCACACATGATGACCACGCAGTCGAACTCTGGGACTTTCAGTGGCACTCTCGGACAAAGCCGCTCTTCGCCCCCCCCAAACACTGAATAAAATGTGTCTCCGCCTGGGAATATAGTCCCAGAAGAAGGCGACTTTTACTGAGAAATACAGACAATTATGAATGTTTGAGCCCAATATTTAGAACTCGCATATATGTTACGTTACTGACGAACAATTTCTAAAACATAAAACCATATTTTAGTTTTCCTGTTATTGTTTCAAATATCCTAATCTTTCAAAAATCAAGTGTTCAGGTAATACACCACCTTAAAGTTCAATTTTTCAACTTCTAACACTTATGCAGGATTTTAGAAGGCATGATCATTTTATTTTCTCAGTAAAAGCTGTCTTCTTCTGGGACTATATTTCTTGGCAGAGACATGCGTCGTCTTCTGTGCAGCTCCGTGCTGGATCCGTGAAATAAAGTTACTTCAACAGAAAACCTGGTAGATATAATGTTCACTGTGTTTTAAAAGTGTAACTGGAAGCCAATGGCTGTCTGGAGGGTAGGAAAAACAATTTTAAAATTTACTAGTATATTTTGGGACACGGTTGTCAATAACTTAACATGTATGTGGATTGTACATATTGGGGTCACATGCATGATCGCTGGTATGGTCCTTTAATTCAATATAATATGCAGATGTGTGTACAAAATGTTCTCTCTGCAAACGTGCAGAGAGAACATTTTTTGCCTCCGTTGTTAGCATAGTTAGCATGGTTAGCGTGTTAGCTGCGTAGCTGACAGCTTGCAGCAGTCACTTTAATTCCATTCTGATGAGTCAGGGTGCAGCCAGCAGTCACTCTGTTTATCTTCCTGCTAAGATGCATTATACACACAACCAGTACCAACACGTTTCAAACGCTTCACTTTGCTGCTAACACTAACGCTACTGGCTGCCTTTTACACGCTATTATTGTTATTATGAAGTATAATCTGACAGCTGAAGTTCAACATGAAGGTAAATAAACTGAAATCTTTTTTTTCTCTTTTTTCCTTTTTTTCTTTTTCTTTTTTCCTTTCCCCCCTTTTTCCCTTTTTTTTCCTTTTTAATTTTTTTCTTCTTTTTTCCTTTTTTTCCCTTTTTTCCCTTTTTTCTTTTTTCTTTTTCCCTTTTCCCCCTTTTTTCCTTCTTTTTTTCCCCCCTTTTTTTCCTTTCTTTTTTCTTCTTTTTTCAGTGGTTTTGCATGTTTGAGCCTAATATCTACAACCTGCACACAGGAGAATGAGTAATGCTTTTATTGAATTTGATGTTATCCAATCAAATCCTGCATTCTGAGGAAAATAACACCACGAGCTGAAAAGCATGCGGAGGCCTCGGTCAGGAGAAAATGAAAATCTTATGACTCTGACCATGCCGTCCCGACACGGAGCACACCTTCTAAGAATAAACAACCTAGCATGCATGATGTGATACGCAGAACAACCGCAACCTGATATCAGAGCGAAGCAACAGCATCCTCATTCTGGTCTCACAGAATTTACCTTCACGTTTATCAAATCACGATGAGCCGGACACGGTGGATCACCTTTAAAAGACCAACGTCCAGTTAGTGAGAACGAAACAAGAAGTGAGGGTTAGGGCCAAATATTCATCTGGTAACCACCTGACGTCACGCTAAATTAGCGTCACGATAACTGAAGCTCATTCATAAAGCTTCTCTTCCGTTAATCAGCACATCGTTGTCCTAGTAACGACATGTTGGGTAAAAGCTGATGAAGATCAACGTGTTAATGAGCTTCTTCGCATTTATGCTGGTGTTAAAATGTAATTAATGTGTTAAAGGACCATACCGGCCATTTTGCATGTGTGAGCCTAATATATTCAATTTCCATACATGTAACGTTACTGACAATCATTTCCCAAAGGATACTACTGGAACGGTGAATTAAAAATGTTTTTCCTACCTTCCAGACCTCCATTGGTTTCAGTTCATTCTGCTATTAAAATCAACTTGTTGATACTGTAAACGTTCTTGGGATAGGTAATCCATCATCACCAACAAGACGTGTATTCAGGTTTTTTTAGAAGTTATGTAATTTTAGTGTTTAAGCTCAATAAAAAGCGTGGAGTGAATGTATGCCTCCACCGGGGAATATAGTCCCAAAAGAAGACCTGCGTTTATGGAAAAATTTAAAGGACCGTGACTTCATAAGGCTGTGTAACTATTAGCAGGAGAAACATGGATTTTTAAGGTGGGTGTATCACTTGAATATTTGATTTTGAAAGATTAAGAGATTTAGCAAAATATCAGGAAAGCTGAAATACGGTTTTATCCTTTGGGAAATGATTGTCAGTAACATGTATGAAAACTGAATATATTAGACTCTAACATGCAAGGTTTGTCCTTTAAATCATAAAAGAAGCATAAATTCTTCTTTAGAGCTCCACATTTTAATAGATCAACACAACTATAACACACACAAATGNGAAGCATAAATTCTTCTTTAGAGCTCCACATTTTAATAGATCAACACAACTATAACACACACAAATGCACGGGAGGTGTGCGTACATGTGTGTGTGAGTGTGTGTGAGAGAGAGAGAGAGACAGCTTGTATATTTAGCAGTTCAGAAAAACAAATGAACTTTGTGGTTTCTGCAGTAAGATGCTGGTTTGGAGTTTTACTTTTGCAATGAAAGTCTAAAAACTCAGCAACACAAATATACAAACCTGATGTCTGCATTTTATGTGTGTGAAACAAATACTGCTGCAAAATATCAAAAAATAGAAATATATATTTAATATAAAAATTTAAACAATTATACTGGCAGTTCTGAATGTTTAAGGCCCAATGCATACACTTTACTGACAACCATTTCCCAACACATGCTAATGGAGCAGTAAATATTACAGTTGTTTTTCCTACCTTCCAGACTGATAATGGTACTAGTTCAGGAAAACTATAATGGGGTTTTATATTTTAAATATTGATTTTCAGAAGTGTAACATGTATGTGGGTAGTATTTATCAGGCTCCATCATGCAAAAATCATTGGTATTGTCCTTTAACTGTTAGAAACTTTTGATCAAACCCCAGTGGGAGCGGTGTGTGTATGTGTGTGTGTGTGTGTGTGTGTGAGAGACAGAAATAGAGAACAGCAGCCATGGTAACTTAGCAGAGGCTTAGTAACAATCCTCCAGCTGCTACAGACTCATCATCAGACGTTTGATGCAAACTGACCCACATTTACTCTGAAGGTGTTTTACTAAGTAAAGAGGGTCACCTGTGCAGAGGTCAAAGGTCAAGCTCAAACACAAAAGTCCATAAAACGCCTAAAGGAGTATGCCAGTGAATTTTGCTTACATCCAATATATACAACTTGCATACACGTTACATTACTGACAGCCATTTTCCAAAACATACTGGAGCAGTAAATATTAGAATTGTTTTTCCTACCTTTCAGACTGCCATTGGTTTCAGTTCATTTCAATACGCTATAAAAATCAGTTTATAGAGACCTGAAATGTGTTTGAGATAAATAATCCATCACAGCAAGTTACTTAATTTAACTATTCCAACACAGAGCTACATGGAAGAAAATGTATTCCTCCACCAGGAAATATAGTCCCGGAGGAAGATGGCTTTTACCCAGAAATTAAAAATGATTATGCCTTCTACATGTACACGTTTGCTGGTGAAACGCTGAATTTTAAGGCGCGGAACATTTTATTTTGAAAGATTAGGAGATTTGGCAAAATAACAGGAAAACTAAAATGTGGTTTTTCTGTTTTGGAAAATGTCAGTAATGTAACATGTATGCAGGTTGTATGTATTGGGCTTAAACATGCAAAAATCACTGGTATGGCCCTTTTAAACACGGACAAATTAAAAAATTCTGTATTCTGTTGAAAATGCTGATGTTGAAGCAAACGTGAAAATGAGTTGGACTTCCTGCAAATGTTTGATCTGCTCTGCCTGTTAAATTTGTGGTTCTACACTGTAAGCTAATGCTGATATCAGCACTGAAAGTCTTTTTTTTATGTTTTAATGATGATGTAGTTGTATGTATGGATATAAAACCTGAAATATAATCTGTGATCTGCTCTGATTCCAGGCAGCCAGACAAAGTGCGAGTGGTTTGGATCAGGAGAAACAGACGACACAGCACAAAGGTACAAAAATAAAGGGGCATTTGGAGTGTTATTTTACTTTTACTATTATTAAATAATAAAATAGTAAAATATTATTTTACTATTGTTATTCCTGCAAATGCTTTTATGTTGCAGCTGCACAGCTGGCAGCCGGGGATTAAAAACCCGTACCGAGGCCTGGTGGTCTGGCAGGTTCCAGAGAGCGTCGACATCTCCGTTACGCTCTTCAAGGTGCGATATCCAGCCTCTAATTAGTTATGGTTGACTCATTAGGATTAAAGGTGATTTTGCACGCTGAATACTACCTGCATATACGTTATGAAATCCACTTTCCAAACATGAAACCGCATTTTAGTTTTCCTGTTATTTTGCCAAATCCTCTAATCTTTCAAAATCAAATGTTGAGGTGAAACACCCACCTTAAAGGACCATACCACAATTTTGCATGTTTGAGCCTAATCTATTCAGTTTTCATACATGTTACGTTACTGACAATCATTTCCCAAAAGATAAAACCATATTTCAGCTTTCCTGATATTTTGCTAAATCTCTTAATCTTTCAAAATCAAATATTCAAGTGATACACCCACCTTAAAAATCCATGTTTCTCCTGCTAATAGTTACACAGCCTTATGAAGTCACGGTCCTTTAAATTTTTCCATAAACGCAGGTCTTCTTTTGGGACTATATTCCCCGGTGGAGGCATACATTCACTCCACGCTTTTTATTGAGCTTAAACACTAAAATTACATAACTTCTAAAAAAACCTGAATACACGTCTTGTTGGTGATGATGGATTACCTATCCCAAGAACGTTTACAGTATCAACAAGTTGATTTTAATAGCAGAATGAACTGAAACCAATGGAGGTCTGGAAGGTAGGAAAAACATTTTTAATTGACTGTTCCAGTAGTATGCTTTGGGAAATGATTATCAGTAATGTTACATGTATGAAAATTGAATATATTAGGCTCAAACATGCAAAGTGGTGGTATGGTCCTTTAAAATTCAATGTTTCGCCTGCTAATATTTATAATGTTTCAATCACTGTCAACAGGAAGCGACTGCCGAGGAGTTTGAAGACAAGGACTGGACGTTTGTCATTGAAAATGTGAGTCTGCTCGTCTTTTCCTGTTGCTTTAATTGTCTCTAATTGTTTAATCACAGACGTTTTATTTGTTTATTGAAGTGTTAGCTAACCAGCGCTCTCCTCCTCCTCCTCCTCTTCTTCCTCAGGAGTCGAAGGGTCGTAGGAAGGTGCTGGCATCAGCCGACATCAACATGAAGAAGTACGCCAGCGCCACAACAGCGCAGTACGACCTGACCGTCAAGCTGAAGCCGCTGTCGGTGAAAGTGGTGGAGGCGACGCTGAAACTCACGCTGTCCTGCGTTTTCCTGAAGGAAGGCAAAGCCACGTAAGTCCTCCAATGCCAACCTAGAATGACCTCGAGTCGTTTATAGCGCCTTTTCCTCCTCTTTCTCATGGAAGCTGCGTTTGAATACACCAACATGGAGCTCCATGTATGACAACCATGGAAATAAATGGATATCATGGCAACGTGTTATGAATATTTTTCCACGACTTTATCAAACGTGCGTGTTTTACCAATTCGTTCCCTCGTTTTAGTTAAATTATTACCAGGATTTACCAATTTGTTTCCCTGGCCACATTTTACCTATTCCCTCCCTTGTTTTAGTTAAATCCTGGCCATGTTTTACCAATTCGTTCCCTCATTTTGGTAAAATTGTTGAACTAAAACTAAAACGAGGGAAACAAGGCTACGTTTTACAGGTTCGTTCCCTCGTTTTAGTTCAGTTGTCGCCATGTTTTACTAATTCAGTCCCTCGCTTTGATGAATTCGTCTCTCTTTTATTGTCGTGACAGGAAGCATCTGCAGCTGCTGTTACGATGGACAGAGATTATTTACAAAAAATGCTGTTAGCAGATTTTTGTTTGAACTCAAAAGAGTGAACTCAACTTCAGAATATTTTTGGAGGTGTATCTGAAGGTTTTTTTGATAATTTGGAGACGTAGATTTGCAGGATTTCAGAGAATTTCCGTCTTTACTTGCACAGAGATGAGGACATGCAGAGTTTGGCGAGTCTGATGAGCATGAAGCAGAGCGACATCGGGAACCTTGACGATTTTAACGATAGTGACGAAGACGCCGGCGAGGACAGGAAGTCCAGCTTTGGGACTGGACAAAGTATTGCTGTAACTGGTGAGTCTGTGGATTCAACAGAGGCGGATTTCTACCAGTTTAGCTCATCTTGACTCTCAGATAAGAAGTTTAATTGAGACAAACTGAGTTGATGAATGATTATCAAATATTATCTGACAGTTTTAGGCGGTTACAAACTGATGTCGTTGTCTACAGAAGGACTTTTGCAGGAGTTCCAGGGGCTCATTTCATCTAAATCTGTAGCTAGCAACCTGCAACCACTTTATTTTGTTGCTTTTTTCACATTTTATAAATTTATTGATTCACAGTTCTG
This sequence comes from Lucifuga dentata, assembly GCA_014773175.1. NCBI lineage: Eukaryota > Metazoa > Chordata > Actinopteri > Ophidiiformes > Bythitidae > Lucifuga > Lucifuga dentata. Next base: position 27,932 of record VXCM01005672.1, read on the forward strand.
TCAATAATTGTGATCTGCCTGTAAAAAAACAAAAAGTTGCATGTCACTTTTGTGAAACAGGCCACAGCTTCCTCTGAATACCTGCTGTGTATTTCCATTTAAAACAAGATTCAAAAAAAATATTCAGAATTATCAGAAATTTTGTCCAAATTTCTCAATTTTTAATCTTCTCAGCCTGATTTTATTTGCTGACAAATAATTTTTAAAACAGTTTACAGTTCCGTTGGCTGGATTCCTTAAATTGATCTCAGAGAGGACGTCACCAATCCTTTATTTCTCTTTGAAAACTGCTGCTTCCTCTTTTCTTTGCTACTTTTAACCCAGTTTCTTACTTCTCTTCCCATCCGCTCTTCCATTTCTTTTTTTTTTTTTAACAGCTTCTGCCCTTCCTACCACAAGAATACATGACCTGGCTTGGAGGCCTGCGATTGAATCAGGCCCCACAGGTAAAATCACCTGTCCTGATTTATTCTTCCTTCTTAGCAGAAATTATCAGCATTCATTCGTTTTTGTTTGATGTGGTGTTTTCATATTTTCTAAAGTGGGCGAACTTTGGAAACATGAAAATCACACAATATTGAGTTTTAAAACTCTACTGATTATAAAAAAAAAAAAATCTAAAGTTTTATTTCAGTACTGAAGGAGTTTAAGGGTTTTTCCTGTAGATAATTTGTTCTGGTCTGAATCAGGAACTAAATTGTTAGTTTGGTTCAGTTTCACACAGAAAAACATCCAATCAAACCAAAATCTATCAGCTAAAGTCATGTGACAACACTCTCTCTGCTGATTGGTCAGAAATGTCTGGGGCAGAGAAAGAAACTCCAAACAGGAAGTAGTTTGTATCAAAGTAAATCAGAGTAACAAAGATGAATGTGGATGCTTTCCTAGTCATAGCATCATCTGATCCATGAAGAAAACTATGACAGCAGAAGCTGAATCTGATGTAGAGACAACGTGTGGAAAAACCACATGCTGCTTCACGTGATGTAAAGAAGACGTGCTGCCTTCACACACTGACCATACAAGCACACGCTAACCTGAACATGTGTTGATCTTAAGTTCACGACATTTTCATAGCATCAAACGCAATGTGATTAGCTGTAGCTAACGGTGTTGTTGACTGAGGTTAACCACACGCAGCCCTCGATCAATCAGGAGATCAATACATTGCTTCAGCTCAGACGTCGTGCCAATCATGTTCAGACCACAAACGAAACGCTCCAGAGTTCAGCTGGATCCAGACTCAGACCACCTCCTAAAAAAAAGGTCTCGCCGTGTTTGTTTTCTCTACTTTTCCTGTTTCGTTCTCTCCATCCGTGACTTTCCTCATTTCCTCATTATTCCTCTTCATCATTTTCTCTACTGATATGTTGATTTTTTTCATACCTTTTCCTCCTTTTTTTCTGTTCCTTTTCTCCTTCACCACTTTTTGCCACTTTTATGCTTCACCTATTCCATTTTTATCTATTGAAGGACCATACCAGTGGTTTTTGCACATTTGAACCCAATAAATGCTACCTACATACATGTTATGTTACTGAGAATCATTTTTCAAAACATGCTATGGAGTGGTAAACATTAAAATTGTTTTTCCTACCTACCAGACTGCCATTGGTTTGAGTTCATTCCATAATGCTATAAAAATCAACTTGTAGAGACTTGAAATAGAACATGACATCTGTTACTTTTTTTGTTGAAGTAACTTTATTTAACCGGTCTGACGTCGAGCTGCTCGGAAGAAAATGTACGTCTCCGCCAGGAAATATAGTCCCAGAAGAAGATGAGCATGCCCTCACGATCATGCGTGTTAGCAGGTGAAACTTTGAATTTTAAAGTGTTTGTATCACTTGAACCTTTATTTTGAAGGATTAATGGATTTGGCAAAATAACATGACTAAAATCCAGTCTTACATTTTAGAAAGTTGTCAGTACGCAACATGTAACTGGTAATATTTTTTGGTGCAAAACCACCGGTATGGTCCTTTAATGTAATCTCTTACATCCCACTCATCCTCTTTCATCTTTCATCCAGTAACCGCAGAGACGGACTGGAGAAGCTCTGCTGGTTCTTCATCCATCATCTCCCTCCCATCTCGTCCTCCTCTGCCTGAACCTCCTGACCTCTATGCCCCGCCCACTTTATCACGAACCCACAGCCAGCAGGCTTGGCCCTCCCCCTACGCCTACTCCCTGCCAGCCTTTACTCGTGCTCACCCTCCTGCGCTGCCCAAAATCTTCCAGCCCAGTACGGGATCAGGTATCAGTCATCAGGCAGGATCTGTAGATTTAAGCATTTTATTCGTTTAGACGTGTTTTCTGCTGTTTGTGTTCGCTTACAGTAAAGAATTTGTTCATTGAAACTAGTTTATTTGGTGTGAATAGATTCCCCCATATTAGACATTTTAATTTTTTTGAAATGTCAGTGATGGGCTGGGAGGAATCTGAATTATTTCTATAAATTATGACCCCATTTACATTCTCGTTACCTGGATCCTACCTGCACTGCCTTTAAATCTCAGGTTTCATGTCGTTAGGTGGTTCGTTTTTCCTCTTTGCTCCATCCAGTTTTTTAAAAGGACCATATCAGTGATTTCGTGTTTAAGCCCAATAAATACAACCTGCATACATGTTTCGTTATTGACAACCATTTTCTAAAACATAAAACGTATTTTAGTTTTCCTTGTATTTTGCCAAATCTTCTAATCTTTCAAAATCAAGTGTTCAGGTGATATAATCCACCTTAAAATTCAATGTTTCACCTGCCCAAATGTAGAAGGGATGGTCAAAAAACAGGGAAGGTAGGAAAAATAATTTTAAAAGTGCTACTCCAGTTGTATGTTTTGGAAAATGGTTGCAGGTTGTATTTATTGGGCTCAAACATGCAAAATCACCAGTATGCTCCTTTAACAGCGTTTTATGTTGCTGGAATAGTGGATTGAGTCTTTGTGGCTTTAATAATAAGTTTTTTGCATCAAGTCTTTCTGACGTTTTCAACCTTCCGTCTTTTCCTTTTCTTTTATCCGTCTTCTGTCCATCTTCACCTCTTAGCTTCTCTTGCTGAAACGCATCCTGGCGCCTGGAGAGCGCAGAGCGTTCCTTCCTTCTTCTCCCTCTCGTCTTCCTCCTCATCCTCAGCTTCTCTCAGCACCGCGGCTCCTTCAGCCCAGCCTGCCGCCCTAAGCTCCACCCTCACCAGACCCACCAGTCTGCCCTCTGCACCTGACACAGGTACAGACGGGAGGTCAGGCAGGCTCATTTATGAATTCACAGCTTAACAATACACGTCTGACATTTTAAAGGAGCATACCGGTTGTTTTGCATGTTTGAGCGCAATAAATACAATCCACACGTTGGAGTGGAAAATATTAGAATTAGTTCATGATAATGGAATTAAAGTGCTGAGAACAAGTTGTCAGCTAAATAAAACAAGCTAATAATGCTAACAATGCTAACAACAGAGGCAAAAAAATGTTCTCTCTGAAACAGTATGTTGAATTAAAGGAATATACTGGCGATTGTGCATGTTTGAGCACAATATATATAATCCACATACGCGTTATGTTTCTGACAACCATTTCCCAAAATATACGACTCCAGCGGTAAATTTTAGAATTGTTTTTCTTGCCTTCCAGACAGACATTAGCTTCCAGGACGCCATTAAAATCACCTTGTAGAGATTTGAAACATGCTTGAGATACATAATCCATCACAGCAAACAAGATTTGTATATTTTGAATTTTAAGGTGGATGTATCACCTGAACATTTGATTTTGAAAGATTAGGGGGTATGGCAAAGTAACAGGAAAGCTAAAAATTAGATTTTATGTTTTGAAAAACTGGTTGTCAGTACTGCAGCTCTTATATGGAGTTGTTAAACATGCTAAATCATCAGTATGGTCCTTTAATAAATGCTGAAGTATAGAGCCAGAATGACATTTTGAGAACACTGACACTGCTCAGGCTGACTTCATATCCAGTTTCCACACACCTTTTCCTTTTCCTTTGTTTTATTTCTCCCTCTCCGAGCGTTTTCCTTTCTTTTCTGTCATTTCCAGCTCCCTGGCAGACTGAATGGAGGCCTCCTAAGTCTCAGACTCCTCTTGCTCAACCCCATCTCTCTCCTAAGTTTCTCCATCCTGGACTCCATGCCGTAACGCTGCAGAAACACCAGAGCGCAGACACAGACACGTGTAATGCTGCTCGATCCTCCTCCTCTCAGCTTTCTCGTCAGCTTAAAGGACCATACCACATGTTTGAGCCTAATATATTCAGTTTTCATACATGTTACGTTACTGACAATTATTTCCCAAAGGATAAAACTGTATTTCAGCTTTCCTGATATTTTGCAAAATCTCTTAATCTTTCTAAATTAAATATTCAAGTGATACACCCACCTTAAAAATCCATGTTTCTCCTGCTAATAGTTACACAGCCTTATGAAGTCACGGTCCTTTAAATTTTTCCATAAACGCAGGTCTTCTTTTGGGACTATATTCCCCGGTGGAGGCATACATTCACTCCACGCTTTTTATTGAGCTTAAACACTAAAATTACATAACTTCTAAAAAAACCTGAATACACGTCTTGTTGGTGATGATGGATTACCTATCCCAAGAACGTTTACAGTATCAACAAGTTGATTTTAATAGCAGAATGAACTGAAACCAATGGAGGTCTGGAAGGTAGGAAAAACATTTTTAATTCACCGTTCCAGTAGTATGCTTTGGGAAATGATTGTCAGTAAACATGCAAAATGACCGGTATGGTCCTTTAAACTGTCCTGCTGCACCCCCATGTCCTTCTTTATCTTTCTGCTCATTCTGTTGCTCTAAATTATGATGTTAATAAGTCACTCTAATTACTATTCAGCATGTATATTTGTTTAGTGGCCGCAGATCTAAACCTTTTATCCAGATTTGCATAACTCCTTATGCTGGATTCACATGTTGACAGTAGAAAAAAAAAAGCTCTACTGGACAGTGATGAAGACAGTTGTGATATTTTGGTGGATGAATTAGCATTTTAGCATTTTATACAGTTTTAGCTAACTGTAAAGGCAAGAATCTGTCTGTGGCACCACCATCTCTAGAACCCGGCATGTATGAAGCTGATAGGACCCAAGGAGCATCACGTGTGAAGTTGTTTGGATGAGCGGTTCTCAAATTGAGCTGTGCTGGTTAAAAAGTAGTCCGCGTGGCAGGATANTTGTTTGGATGAGCGGTTCTCAAATTGAGCTGTGCTGGTTAAAAAGTAGTCCGCGTGGCAGGATACACTCTGAGTGCGGCAGCAGGATCATACTAGAACATAATGAAAGGAGCAGAAGATCCATTTTTCATCCTCAACATGTGGATCCAGCATAAAAAGTACTCTGCACACTAAGACGTGTTCAGCGGCTTGTTCTTTTGCATACCGGGACATTAATATAAGAGAAAATTCCTGCTGAACTGATGGTGTTTGTCATTTATATCGCTCCTCCTGTCCCTTTTTCTTTTCTTTCTTCCTCCCACATCCCTTCATCCTGCTGTGTTTCCTCTCTGTCTTTACTTCAGCCTCTCTGCCCATTGCTCAGTCTTTGGACCAGCAGACACACCAGGGAGGCTTTCAGTTTGTTCCCTCCTGGAGATCCCAGGTCGCCCCTCCATCTTTTCCTTTAAGTCCTTCCTCTCCTCTCTCTGGACCTCCTCCTCCTCCTCCTCCTTCTCTTCAGCCTCACCTTCCCCAAACTGCTGTAACTCCCACCAGCAACAAAGATGCAGGTACAGAATCAAAAAAAAAAAAAAAAAAAAAAGGAACAAGGATGACTAGAAATCTTTACTCATCCAAGCAGGTGGCACCCCCTGTTGGTGGTTTTCAGGATTACCTGCAGAGATTGTGAATCTCCGCTCCACTTTCAGGTGATGTCTGATCTCCTTTGTGCTTTTCTTTCCTTTTTAGAATTTAAAAGGCAGCTGAGCACGCTGAGCGAGGAGGATAACCAGTGTACAACTACTACAGGTGAGGAAAAGTACATTTACTCAGTACTATATATATACTATATATCCTACTACATGTACAATTTCAAAGTACTGATATTTCCATTTTCTGAGACTTTTTCACTATATTTTAGAGGTAATCACTGTATTTTTTTTTTTTTTTTTT